>JAGDQP010007474.1:47871-67110 GCA_022664845.1 Lepisma saccharinum | reverse complement strand
ATCACGAATGCCTTGACATGAAGCAGCTGAATAATTGGAACAAACACTTTTTAATACCCATATTGTTTCAGCAATACTGGCACTGTTCCTGACATCATATAATTTTACTGTTGGACGAGAAGGTGATGAACTGCCACTGTTCACAGAAGGTGGTGAAATGCAAGATGCAGACGTAAGACGAAGCAGTTGTGATGCCATTTTTGCACACAATAAAGGTTTGTCTTGATGTCACAGCATGTTGTTTCAGAGCCTGAAAGCCTTTCCTTTCCACATTTGACTATTACACACGACACAAAGCACTTCATGATCACTGCTTTTTTGCCCACTCAGACACCTTGGCTCCTGTTCCATCCTCATTGAAGAACCAGTCACTTCTCACAGAACATCTTCCCGTTGTCCTGGAGATGATGCACCAATGAAGCAGGTTGTTGTAGAAGATGATACGACAACTGGGAAGTCTGAAGTCATACTCTCACAAGACCCCTGAAATGTAAATATTTTCACTTGCAAAGATTACCAAATTCAAATTTGCGCAAACGAACACTTTTCCTGCAAATCATCTTTTTTACTATCTCTCTCTTGCTCTGCTACCAAGCTATCCAATCACCTCAGAATGCAAGTTTCATCCCAGATATTGACAATAAAAATTTCTTCAGGGAAATGACAATGTTTAAGCATGGTATATACCGGGATAGCAATTTAAACTGCAGGAACGGTCTCTAATGGATTTGTGTAGTATGTAAAAGAAAACTGTGGTATGAATGAGAACCGAATGCAACTGGGAAGATTTCCAGTCCCCTCCCTTACATCTATTAGTTTCGAAGCTTACAAAAGACACAGTTTAGGGGAAATGAAAGCAGTAGAAGAAACAGGGAACCAACGAAAAGATGAATTGTTGGAACCAGCTAGCAAAGATCATGAGTCTCCTGGGATAAATGTACACTTATTGACACAACCCACTGTAATAATAAAATTCACAATTCTGCATATAATTCATTGTCTGTGACTGTTGACACAATATCCATAGATAATCTAAAGATTACACAGCAATGTTTAAAAATGCATAAAAAAAAAAGTGGTTAAAAGAAGAAAAAGTGATTAAAGGTGATTGGCAGAACTGCAATTTGATATTCGTTGTTCGTTTTTTTCATCTCCAAGCTACGTAACAAACAGAGTAGTCAGATCAAGAATGTTGGAAAGTTGCTGTAGTACAAGCAGAAAATACTAAAACTGAGACAGGATTTAAAAAACAAAACGAAAGAGGGGGTCATAAAGCAGTTTTCTGAAGGGAAAGGAAAATTTAACAAATAGGAAGAGATAATAAAAGCTTACTGATAATAATAATTGTAACTTCTTCAGTAAGTCAACGTGTTTTATTTACGTTGTTTTTCAAGCCAGCTTTCATTTTAAGATAAACGGAAGCACCGTCATGTTTTCTAAAATTCATTTCAATGATGATCTTTAAGATTATCTGAAGAATAAGTATCTCGAATTAACAAGACGTATCATCTCATGTTGCTATCTTTTAGCTATCTTGATCTAATAAAATCTCTGCCTGAATGAGATGATGTAACTATCTAAAAGGTAAGTCCTTTCCTATCAATAAATAATTGTGTTGGTTTGATCAATTTCCCAGAAGTTATTAAACTTGGTAAATAAGTGCTTTGCTTTCCAGAACCAGAGATAATGTTTGCTATTGCTAGCGATATATATATATATATAAAAGCGAGATAGAGAAACAGGATTGAAGCTGAGTCTTTTAAAGTATGTGCGAGATTGATCAGGTCGCATTCCAAGTTAGAGACATAAATTGTACCAATTTTGAAGTGGAACGCGAACATTTGTAAGTTCACAGCATCAACAGAAGTTTGTTGTATCACCTGGAAATTGATATGCTAGCAATTTAATTGTTTCATAAGCACGTATTGCGTGTAACTATTTCCAAGTAACAGTACAAAAACTGGAAAGTAAAACACTTCGCTTTGCAGTTAAAATATTAAACTATTTTTAAGTGCTGCATGGCTGATTATTTCGTATGTAGTAATAAGGAATGGTTACTTTGTTTCGTGTTTTACCTGTAGAATATATGCTAGTAGAGTCAAACAACTGTACTAATTTTCGCTACGTGATATCGTAATATCAATTTTATATTTATATGCACTTAAATAGAAAAATGAATTGGAAGACATTAGGGAGGAAAATGGGATATCTTCAAGAGTTTCGTAGGATATTTAAAGCTTGGGATCTGGCAACAGTGATCTAGTCAACCATTTGAACATTTCACATTAAGCACTGTATTACGCTGCACACTGAAAGTATACATGCCATTTATGTTCATACAAACATGTTTTTGGTGTTTAAACTTATTGAAGTGTATTATAGCGAATTATATACCAATTCTTTTATCAAGGAATTATATGTATTTATTTTCTATTTATTGTTTTCTATCTTGAAACTTCTGAGTAAAAAAATCCGAGACTTGGTTTAAACCACCTAAAGAGTTGGTTTATTTCTCTTGAACTTTGGCCTGAACTTGAACCCTAGTTTAAGCTAAAAACCTCTTCTTGCAATCGAAACTGGCGTTTACACCTAGGCCTAATTTCGACTAAGACTAAACTGCGTCTTTGCAATCGGTCCTAGGTGTTGTCATAATATATTAGGTTTCATGGAAGCACTTGAAAGAACTTAGTAACATAGTTAACACTGCGGTTTGGGTTCATCTTTAACGCCACAACACGTAAATCCCACCCTCAAACAACTTAACGATATTGAAAACTTACTTTTTCGATATAGGGACCAGGAAATGTTTAAATTAGTTGAAAACTCGAAGTAGATTTTTCTCGCCATGGGTAAATTTTCCTCCTATCGTATCCAAGATAGAAACACATTTTGAAGCCATTTATACATAGTACACGCAGTATACATTTTTTAATGAGCTCCTTGAACATCTTGCCCCATCCGATAAGAGGACGTGGTGACCCATACGTGGGAATCGCTGTTCCATTTTGTTTTTCTTTCTATAGGAAACATTACGCCATGTCCTCACAGCCACATTGACATGACTATTCATAGAAGTTTGCTACGTAGTTATTACGACCATTACTCTTCGGCGTAGGCTTTCTACTAAGCTCTGGTAAACTTCTGCTGGATTCCTTTCCACTCCTCCTGTAGTACTGCACACAACCGAAGGGTGATAATTGGCTGACTACGTCAGGCACGCAAAGGTTGCTCAAGGGCTTCCAAAGGCAGGAGCTTTGAATCGGCCACTTAAGTTTTCCACCCTCGTATTTTCCAATCACAATACTAGAAACGTTACTTTGTAAATAGGTGCGTTACCATACAGCTACAGGAAAGTTATTGACAGTGAGGGAAAATAGAATTATTCAAAATATTGCATGCATAGAATATACATCAGTGTTTAAAGATCCTAATTAAGAAACATGTAGATTTACCGCCGGGGCAATGAGTAGCTGCAGGAACGTTGGTAAAATATGCTGGATGATGATGGGGATTACTTGAGGACTAACGGTAATATCTTGTTTAGATTACTAAGATTGTTACGATGGTAAAATTAACGTTGAAATAACTTACGTTTAGACTACGGAACTTAACTTGGTTATCGTGCTTGTACTGCCATTGTCAGTAAAGAAACAGGTTACAGACTTAGAGTAAGGAATCTTCTTTTTCCATACTCGAAGATTACACGGTAGAGGTTTAAATTATAAAATAATGAACATAAATGAACTGAACTGACTGTAGCGTAACATTTTGTAGATTAGTTCTGCCATCATTCTTTCATACTTTACAAGTGATACGCACCTCTAGAATGCTATATATTTCGATAAAGAAAGAAATAAGCTCACCAAGTGAGCTACGCTTAACAGCCATCTTGCGTTTAGATAACTAACGTAAGATAACAGTCGTAAGCTGACGCTGGTTAAATTTGAAACCCGCGTTAACGGTAAGATGTTAGTAATGTAAACAAGGCATAAGTGACATTTTCTGTTCCTATCACAAACGGCAAGAATTTTGGTTACCTTGTAAATATCTAATACGCTAAAAAATAGAGTACTTTCAAAAAGGCTATAAAAATCAAACTACATCCAACATAGGGAAAATATTAAAATAAAGGATTAAAATCAAAATATCAAATATTTGTTTATAGAAGCTAAAAAACATATTTAATAAACTTGTGCGGTGAGGTGAACACTCCCTACATGATTTGGCGTGAATCAGGGTTTACACCTTAAATTTTGATTTTAGGTAACTCCACCAAATATTTTGGTTATTTATTTATTAGTATGCCTTTGGTCCAGCCGCGTGAGCGGATCAACAATTCCGTACACTTCCCTTGTGAAACTACGAATTCACACTATTTCAGGTCTCAACACACATTAATTAACCTACTGTTTCTTTTGTCAATCTGTAAATCTAAACTATTTCTTCCTACTGACACAGTTAACACGGATAAGGAAAGAATAAAAGTTATATTTCATTTAAGTAATGAATAATATTCTTATCCTGACAAATCAAATAGTTATATAAGGTATTCTGAAAACAAATATTTTCAGGATGCATTAGGAATTATACAAATGCGTCAGAATAGGGGAAAGTATAACCGATTGGTGGGATGTCCAGAAAGCAGGAAAGGGAGAGAAGATGAAAATAATGAAAAATGAGAATACTTAATGGTGAACGGGTTTACTGCAACATTAATCTTTTGTATTGAAAGTGATAAAAACTTACGTTATAGTCTTCTTTTCTACGTTCTTTGGTTCAGGTCTCGCTCTGTTTAGGACTTTCAAGAAGTCCGAAGTCTTGGCACGCATTCGTGAATGTATATATGCTTTTGAGCACTTAATATGGTAATGCAAGTAATCCCTGAAGATATGAATTAGATTGATGGTGTTATCTCTTGTTGTCCTGTTCGTATGCCTCGGAAACAAAACTGAAAGTAAGAAAAATTGGTCAAGACGTAAGTAATTATGTACAAAACGCACAGCGATACAGAAAATATATGTCTGTTTGCCAGTATACAACATTCAATAAGAGAGAGAGAGAAAAAACAAAAAAACATACGAATAGGTTAACTTCTCAAAAGTTGGGCATTGGAAACGCTATTACTTCATATGACTCTAGTGAAAATTTTATCATCACGAAATTTAACCTCAGAATATTAATGCGGAGTTAGGGTTATTAACACAAAAAGCTAAAATAGATGGGTTGCTCAAATGAAAAAGAGGACAGTTGCTACATCATCGTTAATATACAATTATTATGAATGTTAATGATTCTTCGCAGGTAAAAGCTACTATACAAAAGGATGTGTCATGCCGAAGCATTTATGGTATGTACATGTGTCATGCATATATATGGGTAATAATGATGTGATGTTTCATTGCAGCTATCATGGAGATGCCTAAATAGAAACAGAACGCCGTAATCCATTTCTTGTGTGGGCAGGCAAGAATTTAGTCAACATTTATCGCCGATCAGCAACAGACATGTGTCATCACCGAATATTCAATTGCTGAGGTGAATAAACTGGTTGTTACAAATGGAAGGTTCTGAAACAATCATCGTACAGTTCCCAATTTTCTTCTTCGCCTCTCACGTGCTTGGTCCACTGAAAAAGGTTCTGGGGGCCGATTCCCGAACAGTCGTGACGTTGGCTTGCTAGAAAGATGACGTCAACCATCGAAAATGACTGCTATTTTTTATCTGTCTATTTTTGCACTTGTGATTTTTAGAGTAATGAAAGCTTAGTTTGTAGAAAATAGCTGCTATGAAAGCGTCCACGCATGGCATGAAATTGCTTTAGCAAATTCTGTTT
Organism: Lepisma saccharinum; assembly: GCA_022664845.1. NCBI lineage: Eukaryota > Metazoa > Arthropoda > Insecta > Zygentoma > Lepismatidae > Lepisma > Lepisma saccharinum. The sequence goes on along the minus strand of JAGDQP010007474.1, from coordinate 61,277 downwards.
CCAAACTCAGTAGAAGTTGCCTGGTTGTTCCCACGGATAATTCATAAAATATAACGTTATACTTGCTTCAGCCAATCAAAAGGGTTTCTTCGTTGCAGAAAAACCACTGCATTCTAACAATTTTCAATATAACTTTTTGAGCAAACTAACTCGATTTAAGACAAACAAGTGAGCGCTGTGATTCTACTAAAAATCGCGAAAGCTCCGAGGGTCCTTAATAGCATCTCAATATTCAGTGAGCCAACGGTATGGAAACAAATTTAAAAAAAAAAAAAGTTTTGAAATAGGTTGGCAACAGTAATAACTGAGCCACAATATTCGACCCGAACTGTCCCACTACCTAATGAACATGTAAGCAAAATTTGGAGTAAATAATGGACGCGTGTTGATTTGTATAAAACAAACAAAAAACGCCTACCTACCTCTATCCATTTTTAAACAATACCTCTTTAACTTTAACGATACTGAGAACTAGGGAGCTTTGAGACGGCGACACACTCAGTATTTCTCGATCGTGTAGAATAATGTGTATGTCAAGTTTGATGCAGATACAAACAACCTATGGAACAAACTGGATTTAAACAAACAGTTGGTAACAATGACAACTGGGAACCTTGAAGACGGAGATACAATATTTTTCTACTTTGTCTAATAATGTTCACACTGTTTGGTGCTGATAAGTATAACGCAATGGAAGCAATCTGGAAATTTAAATTTTAAAGAAACAGCTTGCAAATCTGACAACTGGGGTACTTGGGGGACTGTTACAGTCACAGTATTTTCTATTGAGTCGAATAATGTTTATGCCAAATTTGGAGCGGATATACTTAACAGAATGGAAGCAATTTAGAAAACTGTGAAAAAATAAATTTCTTCAAAATTTGAAGACTGCTCATCAACGCCGGTAAGTACCAATTAAACATTGGAAAATTAAATTTTAAAAAAGGTTGGCAACACTGACCCATCAAGACGGTTCTGAGCTAGTCTAGTTTCTCACCAACACCTAGACTACCTTTAACAGTCGCATACCAATGAAGGGGCTCAGCGACTGACCCCAGCCTGTTTATTTGTTAATAACTTCTGTAATTTTCTGAGTTATGACTTGAAACTTGGTGACATTTAAACTATGTCCTTTGCGGACATAAACCCATAAAAACTTTCCCCCCCACCAAATAGGAGGGCAACAAATATAGTTTTTTATTGCATGCCCATGAATTCATTAGCATATACATTCGTTTTTCCGTAAACGCGTAATTTATTTTGTTGTTTATTCAAATTTCCAGTAGATGGCAGAAGAGCTATATTTAGCAAATGCTTCTGTGCTATTATACAAGAAGTCTAGTCAAGAGGGTAACATATTTTAGAAGATAACGTACTTAAATTTTACACAATCAAATAGTGTCATTTTGTTCTTTTTATCTCCGCTGGTCTTCATGTTACAAGTACATCTCCTCCGAACACACGGCCAAGGTAGATGATATTGCCATTAGGCTATGTCGAACTGTTGTCTGCAAAAAAAGTATTGACTTTCCTGAAGTAAAGAAATTATGTGTAATAATTCTTTTGCAAATAACAACTAATTTATTGAATTTAGCGAGGCACATTCTAGTATAAATTCTACATCCTTGTAATGTAAATTACAGTAATATTTTTATGAACCGTGTTTATAGAAATGAGAAAAGTGGCAGATAAAGGATTTTCATGAGCAGGGGGCGTAGGTGGAATAGACTAGGGATATTTTTCCGATTCGTGAATGTTTACTATACATTTATCATATTTGACCTCATATTGCTTCTTTTTATCGTGAAATTTAACACCGTAATCTCCAAAAATTAATATTTGTAGATAAACTAGGTTGGTTGTGAAAAATAACGAAATTATTTTATAGTAAAACAGTTGACAATCTTATAAAACAAAGCATTTTTCCCTCGAGGGGGCGCGTGCCACACTCTAGATTCATCAATGATAGATAAATTAAGTCTGTTCGCAAACAAATCGAAACATTTTCTTCGATAAATTGTTCAAATAATGCTACAAAATTTAAAGCACTTTCCATTGAAGGGGCCCGCGCCCCCTGTGCCATTCTCTGGCTACTCCACTGAAACTTAAAATACATATGTTTGCCCTATATCCTTCTAAGATATTCAATTACACACATCCTGCCTGATTTCTTATTTGTACGGCTAATTACAATGATCCGAGGTTTGGGGTCAGCCGCCACTGGTGTTTATCGGTGCAAATTTAGCATTGGTATGCGACTGTTTAACACCTCGTGATCCATGAGATACAAGGTTCCTTATTGTTAACTAAGCTATCAAGCACCTAAAACGTAAACATAATATAATTAAAATTTCTAGAATATGTCATTTTACTTTACATAAATCTTTATTGAATTTCATTGAAGGCCTTTAGGCAACTTTGGCTCAGGTCAAATGGACGATGATGGGAGAATTGGTGGAATGAAGAAAGTGAGAGGAGACGGGAGAACCTCGAGAATCCCTACGCACACGGGTGCGTCGTTGGCCTACAGCCGCAGACTGCACGGCCAACCGGCCGGCTTTTCGAGGGAACAAAAATTAGGACTAATCTATCTATAAAACGCGGTGCCTTTATTTATTTTACTTTCTATTATAGGAAAATAAGAGAGAGCGACAGACTTACCAAAGGTAATATAACCAATGTTTTCACCAACACGAGCATCGGTGTTTTGGAGCTCCAGTGGTGGCTCCCTATGACTAAAAAGAACTTGCGGTGCTGTATGACTGGCTCTTCGTCCTTCTTTGAATTCCTGCATAAATACTTTTCCAATTACAACATCGTCCTCATGCTTGAAAATTGTACTAAACACTACCGTTACTCGATCTGACTTGGCTTCTACATACCTGGAAAGCAAACAAAATCAGTTAATGACGCTTCTTCAAGTAACAGAACAAACCTACAGCAGGCACGGTAGGTACGTAAATAAAGGAATGTTAGTTACTGTACATTTCAATTAAGTTCGACTATCCACTACATATTATACCTTATTTACGCGAATTTACTGAGCGCCCTGATTTTGTGCCCGACGTACAAAAATAAACCTTTCTACCTCTCTTGCTATGAGTGTGAGAACGTGTTAAACAACATCGTTCATATACATGCAAAATGTCGTATGTTGAAAAATGGGGTTTTCAGTTTTTTGGACGCATGTTACCTACGACTAACCCCGCACAAACATAAAAGAGGCGCAAGTGGGAGTGTTTCATTTTGGAATCGGATAAAGTGCTGTATATAACACACGAACAACTGAAACAGTTTTCTTGCTGCTGTAAAGTTAATTTCAACATACGACCCTTTCCATCTACACGAACGAATGTAATCATATTTGGTTGCAAAGGAAGAAAAAAAAGTACAGTTAAGTGGGGCTACTTTGAAAACGGATGAAAAAGGTGAGATATAATGCAACATATGAAATATACAATGAAATTTAGGTCCTTTGACAATGGATGAGCCCGAAATTACCATATACTCGAGAATGTAAAAAATTATTAAAGCCCACACTGCAATTTGTGTAACACAACGCCATCTGTAAACTTTATTGTGTGTAACCAACAATATTTCGGTGATATTCAAGATTTCTACTTATAAGTGTTAGTGTGTGAGTATGTTCACCTATAGAACAACAAGCTGTAAGTAATCCCCTTCAAATCATAGTAGAAACTGTAATACTCTGCAAATAGGCCTAATGCTAAAGTTTGCACCATGTGGTGAAACGTTGAGGTATTATCCCCTACAATATATCATTTGCACTCATAGTTACATTCTCTCAAATGAATGTAGAGTCTACTAGTGACAACAAATACAGTAGAGTCCCGAAAACTCCGCACTCGATAACCCGGAAGACTGGATAACTCGGTCAGACAGGGCGAAAAAAAACTCGCGCGCAATCCGTTCAAGGTCCCGCATTCCTTTGTCTCGCGTCACAATCCCACTCCTCTACCACGTGTTTGGCGCCTGCACACTGTGTATTCGTTCATTTTCATTTTCATGTAGTAAAGACTCTATACCTTCATAAAGTACGTACTTTTTCTTTGTTTAAGGGTATTTGGGCAGTTTATTCTCTGTTGTATTCTCAAGCAAACAATACATACAAGTACAGTATTGTATTTTCTGAGGAAACACTCGTACTTATTCTTTTTTAACCCCATTCCCGATAACCCGGCATTTTCACAAACTCGGTCAACCTTCGGTCCACATTAGGCCGAGTTTTCGGGACTACTGTAATGGTACAATTATTTGTTTGCCTAAAATACATATTTCATTACTATTACGTCTAAAATGCGGGCTCCACAGTCTAGTGGTTAGAGCGTTGGACTCATGTCCGCGTGGTCCTGGGCTCAATTCCCGGCTGGAGCACCCCACTTTTCGGCGTCCACCAGTGTCGTGAGGCAAAATGGGGAGTCACGTTAATCAAGACGTGACGAACACTTGATCTAGAAAACCCCTGATACACCTGTGCGTGGTCAAGGTGACGCGCAGTGCTGACCCCACGGCCTTCACTAAGGTGGACGAAGTTCCACCAACCGCGGACAGATGGCGTTGGGGCAGGTTCAGGGCTTTTCGGTCTGTAACTCCAGTGGTTATTATTATTATATATTACGTCTAAAATAAGAATTTTAGTAGAATAATGGTAACTAACATTAACTCCTTTACTTCATATGAAGGGTGTCGTGTAAAAATAAGGGATGTCACAAAACAGTTTTATTCAGAATATCAAGTTTTAATTTCTTTCTCTCTTAATGTTTAAAAGGCTCAACAAATACGTAAAATGGTCTCCTGTGGTCATTAATGAATATTTTTCCTTCGTTCTTTGAGTTTTGTAGTTCCAATTTTCGCCAATAGAATGAGCTATACAATACAAAATCGCTAGAAATGGAGATCCGAGTTTCCCCCCAATATCCTTCATATGTTCACGGAGAACACATGAATGGCACAGATAACTCATAGTTGGTCTACAGTCCATACATTTGAGTCGAAAGCAAATACTACGATGGTGTTCAACGAAAGCTACTTTGAAAAGATATTGATTGTTTTTGCATTGGAAAAAAAAAAGAAAAGAAAAAAAACCTATTCGTTTCTCAACTTGTTACGGTGGTCGGCCATACAATACTTACATATACAAACGCTTTTTCTCTTTAAAACCGTTTGCTACATTATTTGTGGGTTTGGTATCTGAATTTTTCTTCGGAAGTTGTTACAAAGTACTTACTGTACTTAAAAAGTATGCATGGCATTTTTGTTATATTTTATAAATTTCAGAGAAGTAAATTCTCACAAATACTATCTGGTAGAAAAATCATAATCTGTAAATTCACTGTCCTTTAGTTGTTTTCTCTGATGTCGTATATTACGTTGCACTTTAAAAGAAAGAATGAGCACATTTTCACATCATACTAATTTGACGGTTCATTGTGAAAAAGATGTCTCACAAATATCACCCCCCGATCGTAGCTTTTTCCTTGTTACTCAATGTCACTGCAATCTAATTCGGACAGCAAGTCAACATGAAATCGTTGCCTCAAGAAAGGAATGGAAAGGGAAAGAGGAAGAAATCATAGTAGAGGAATGAACATTTCACTTTTGTACTCAAAGTTAATATGCTATTGACTCGAGTACGAGTACATTCGGTATTTTATCAGTAAGACTATCTCTAATTAGTGTTGTTATATGTATATATAAATGCATAATGAATACTCTTGTAAACAAGCAACTACATATCGGTTTCTTCTAATGAGTCTGTTGCAAGAGGGCTCTGAGAAGTATTATTTCAAAGTATATCATAACGTAGCCACGTTCCGCGGTTCTCCCAATCCTTTTCTGAAAGTACAGCAATAGCTATCGGCACGTAACAGTTATAGCTATCATTTGAAAAAAATAATTTTAAAATAGGGTGGCAACGCTAACAACTTGGGTACAGGGAACAACCACAGTTTGTTTCGATTGTGTCGAATATGTATACTCAAAGCTTGGTGTGGATACGTCAAAATGAGTGGAAGTAGTAAATATTCAATTTTTAAAATTGACTGTCAACACTGTCAACTGCGGGATCTGAAGTACCTCTATGATGCGTCCCAGTACGTAAATACAGTCTGATCCTAATATAGAAGCAATTAAAAATTTTATTTTCTGAAATTAGCTGGCAACACTGACAACTGCGGCGCCAGAAGTACTCACATGAATTGTCCCAGTACCTAATGCACATGTCAAATTTTATGTAAATCAATATGGATACGTTCAATGGTAACACACATGAAATTATATTTTTTTAATCGTTTGGCAACCCTGACAAACTACAGTGCCTGGAGTTCCTGTATAACCTGTCCCAGTACCTAATGAATATATATGTCAAATTTAGTGTAAATCAATGCACACGTGTAGATTGTAAGCTGAATTTTAAAATCGGCAGACAACACTGACAAATAGGGTGCATGAGGTCGGGTACACTCAAAACTTTCTTCTATTGGGCTGAATGTTGTTTCAGCTAAGTTTGGGGCAAATACGGCATGGAAGAATTAAAAAAAAAAAAAGTTGGCAACACTGAGAACTTGTCAACCTGGAATATCTTACATATACCAAAAACTATTTTAATCTAGGGGTTACCGTATGTTGTATTTCTTCTTAATTACCCACACAAAAGTAACTATTGCTTAAAGAGACGTCAGCAGTATTACAAATTGCTGCCTTGGAAAAAAAAAAAATTGAAGGCTCATGTTTTTTTTATTTACAACACTATTTGTCATACATCACTATATACTTTGCTCACACGTCTACGGAGAGAGAAAATGTTGGTATTCTCATCCATAATACTACCTTAACGAGTCCACTGACAGGTGTATTTTTCCTGTAGGGTGAGTAAGTTACCAGTTAAGAACAATGTAAAGCAACGATCTCCAACAAAAGATGGCAGCACTACTTCCATATATATCTAATGTATTTTTATCGTTGCACGAAATTTCAACGTTGCTCCTACAAATTCAAGCCTAGAGTGTTCAAAATTTTAAGGAAAAGACTTTCATAACCAATTCAAGGGTTTGACCAATGCCGATTTTTTATTTTCGTTTTAATTCATTGTTGAAATCGGCTGATCGTTAAAACCTATAACAATGAAGCTTTTTCAACAATCAACAAAAACTAAAATAAAAAACTGTTATTGGCCAAACTCTTGAATTGGTTATGAACTTTCTTCCCTGAAAGTTTGAACTCTCTGCGCTTGAATTTGCAACAGCAGCATTGAAATTTCGTGAAATGATAAAAATATATTAGACATATACAGAGGTAGTACTGCCATCTTTTGTTGGAGGTCGTTGCTTTACATTAACCTTAATGCTGAGCACGTTATACCATGTTTTAGTAACATGATCGATTTGCAATTTTATTTATTTTCTTACTACCTCTTACTTTTTACTTCAACCGTTTTCGGTAAGTATGACATGTATATAAACAAGTACGGTCAATGTACGTTAAATCGCCTTAGATTACACTGAAAAATATAAGGCCTAAGAGACACTAGTAATATATAATGTTTGCAACAGACGAAGAGAAATATTAAAGTTAATAAAACCTTTTTTTTTTTTTTTGGTCGTCGGAAGGACCTACACATGATCGACTGAATTAAAAGGAAAATTCTCAATTACGCGATGCGGATAATCCTGATATGTCATACCAAAGTAAATCTCCGTAATCCCCTCAGTTTGACTGAACTGCACTAATTTATTTCGTGGCGGAAACTGTAGTGGGTCCTTGGAAATCCAACCAATCAAAATAAAAGGCTTGTTTTCAGTATTATATCAACATTTACGTACAGCAATTATTTGAAGCATTAAGACTGAAACATTAAGGATTAGAAACTTAATTTGTTTACAATTTTATATTTTATACTATTATTACCAGATTTTCAGGACGGAAATCGAAAATTAACGAAAATGATAGCTTTTGTACTCTACATCTATTACTACCACCACCACAATAACTACAAACACCTCGTCCGAAAAATGAATATCCTCTACAGGAAACAAATTTTGGTTAGAATAGTTTCACCAATCCTCCAGTTTTGCGTGAATATGGCCTAAAAATTAGTCTTATAATTATAGAAAAGGTTATTAAATAAATCATAATAATAATAAAAAAAGTTTAAGAAGGCCAAGACATTCAGGGTGAACTCTCTCTCGACATATAAAGTTTGGTTAGAATCGGCCCAGTTGTTCTAACGTTAAATGCTAATATTATTTTAATAGTTTAATCTCGTTAGCACGGGGATTGTAATTATTTCACATGGTCAAGAACTTAGGGAATGCGTATTCTAAAATCACATCAAGTTTGGATTGAATCGCTTTAACCGTTCTCAAATGATAACGAATGTAACCAATATTCAAATCTCGTTACAATAGAAACTGTAATAGTATAGAATTTTGTAAAGGCTGAACATTTTGGGTAGTCCTCTATATCATTACGCTAATTTTAATTGGAATCGGAAGTTTAAATTGGAATTCAAATATTCAGCCGTTACAAAATTCTATACTATTTGCAGTTTCCATTTGAAGTTTGAGGTGATTCAGGACGCGTAGGAAAGATGTTATAACGGATCATAGTAAAGTTCATTTTGCACTATGGTACGCATTTTTTTAAAAGTAATCAGCCGAAATGAATACCTTGGATATTATGAAGTATTTCAGAACTTGTAAATGTTCAAAGAACTAAAATGATTTTATAATTCTTTAAACAGAAATATAAAAAACCGTATGATAAAACTTTCAAACGCTCTTAATTCCCAGACTTCTTTAACTACTTCCCGCTAGGTCTTAATGCAAGCAAGAGGTGCAATTACTATGAATTTCTAAAATGTAAATGTGGAAGAAAAGAATTTAACATGGATTATCTTAATACAAGTCGTGCAACGAAACACTTTTATTCTTTAGGGTGAAATTTAAAACCACTGGCTCCAGCGGCAAGGTTCACAATTTTTTCCAAGCATGTTCTGGTAGATAAAGAATGCGGGCTATAGCAATATACAAGCAAGCAAGCAAGCAAGCAAGTGTGTGTATGTATATATATATATATATATATATAGTATAATAAGATAGAAAAAATTGTACTTACATGTTAGGGTGCAAAGATAGGTCTGCATAAAATTCACAAACACAAAAGAAAAGCGGCAACGTATCACAGAAGCGTGTACATATAATAGGAGAGAAGACAAACGAAGTGGACTCGTGTTAGGGACCCGTCATGTTGCCAAAATTCTCGGTGAAGCACAAACCATACAGTGTATTCGGATAAAAAACTTTAATATCTGGGAAAACCAACACTGTCCGGTTTCGTTTCTCTGAGAGAGACACTCACATTTTATGAATCACAGCATGAACACATCGTAACACTAGAACAGCGCAAGCGGTTCAAGTGAGCAATACGGCATCGTTTACAGTGTGTCAGAAAGCTGAGTGCTTTTTTTGGTTAGCGAACTTAAGTATCCTGTTGACGTGCACAGAAAATTTAGACAGGAACCACCAGAACCACTTTGAGGAGGTATAAATAACTGTTGGAAACAAAGTTTGTGTTGAAGGAAGAAAATCGTGAGAATCAAGTGGAGGCTGTTCAGGAAGCTTTTCCACGTAGAACAGGAAATCGATTCGACGGACGAGCAGTCAACCCAGGATGCCTCCATCTATTGTGCACCACACCGTACACAAAATGTTACGGCTTAGAGCTTACAAGATCAGTTAGTTCAAAAACTGCAGGCTAATGACATGCTATCTCGTACTGATGACAACGGTTCTCTGGAACGTGTAGCATTCTACGACAAAGTCACTTTCCACACAGCCGGTAAAGTAAACCGCAGTAACTATACGATATGGAGTAAGGAAAATACCCAAGTGGTATTGGAACAAGGACGGGACAGCTCCAAATTAAAAGTGTGGTGTGCCTTGATTTGCGATTCCTTGTAAGAAGCCTTTTCTTTTATGAAGCTATAGTCACCGGGGCAATGTATCTGAAAATTCAGCAACAGTATGTTATATCCCTTATACAAGGATGTACATTCCAGGATATAAAAAGTTATGTAATTTTAAATTCACCTTGAGTCCTGTTTATCATCGTACAAGTGTGAAAATTGTTGTTATAAAGAGAAATGAATAATTTCGTAAATAAACACACTAGAGATGCACAAAAGTAGGCTTTTTTTTTTCTTTTGGACGGTTGGTTTCATTCCTATAAAAAGCCTGCTAAAAAATAAATAAAATTAAAATAAAAAATATTTGCATTTCACTTGCCAATTTCGCTTTCATATAATGTATTTTACGATTAAAGAGACTTTGTAACATACAATATTCGTGTCAACGCCATGTACCCGACGAGATTCCAAAGAAGAATTTGGGACTTTCCCGATTTTAAGTAAACTGATTCACTCTCGTTGCGCAATTTGTACTATCTTCTACCAGTCACACTACAGCTGCAAGCTGTTCAATTACTGGGTGATATCATACGTCGTGCATACGAAATTTACAAGATGCACTCAATTGAATTGAATGTATTTGTGGCCTTTTCGCATCTTTGGCCTAATTAGGCCGGGATGCCTAAACCAAAAGAGTGGGAAAGTACTGGCCAGAGTATGCCTTAATGTACCAACCCGTGATTTGTCTGGTAAACCGAGGGAAACCCTGGAAAACCTGTCAGGATGGTTGGTGACAGGGTTCGAACCCGCGTACCTACCCACTGTCTATCCGCAGTTACCGCTTGGACATCGGGGGGGTCTCTTTCTTCTAGTGTTTTCATCAGACGTTTTAGACTAAAATAATTGTTTTAGGTAAAATCAGTCATATGATACTACTGCAGACCGGACTCTACACTTAATATACTTCTACTTATGTATGGCACTGCTGAAAACTGACGATCAATGCTGAACTACATAATAATGATGATATACAAAAAGAAAGTACATTTAATCGACGTTGCGATCTTACTCATACACAATATCCGCACCATCCACAGCACAAAAATCAGCAAGTATAAAGATCTGGAAGATGAACACAAGATATCATGAAACGTAAGAAAGGTCGCAACATCAATTGGAAGCAGAAGGAACAGGAGTAAAACAAGTGACCATGCAAAAATTCGCAGTTTCAAACACCAATCATACGGTGAGAAACTTCTTAGGTGAAGATCTTGAGTGAACTTTACAATGTGCGTTCGCTTTGTTCTGTGAGAGGCAAACAAATAATAATAATAAGCGGGATGGAGCCATCGTGATGCTGGTTTCGTAACTGAAGGGGAAGGCGGCCATTCCGATCAATCTGTTCGTTTTCTTCAGTACCAAGAGTTGTTGGGATGGTACCTTAAATGGGGTCTGGGCGCCTTATTCCTTTCTTGGACAAGTAAAATTACGACTGGAGATGGACATACGCCTGAAATGCCAGGAGAATGAAAATTAAAATAATAATTATAGTGCTCAGTGGTACATTATCGCCTCCCATTGGGAGATCCCGGGGTCAAATGCAGGATCGACAGTCTTGCCTGTAAGTTTAATTGGTTTTCTTGATCACACTAGTCAAATGATGTGATTGGGTGTTAATTGCCACTCAGAACCCTGGTTTGAGTTGGATTCCACAGTAATTTTTATCTTCAGTCACTAATGTGCTTATTGCCACACCTCTGACATCAACGCCCTTGGGTTACAAGGCATTTTACGACAATGTTTCTCGTCCACGCAGAAAATTTTTAATAACAATAATAAAGGCGTACCTCGACCTTATGGCAGGTTTTACAAGTCACACAATGGAAAGAAACAATTACATTATTTCGAAAAAGGTATGACGCGTTAACTTACGAAGCTCAAAACACACAAGTTGACATGACATACTGTTACTCCTACTACGTTCAAAATTTATAATGAAAAAATTTCCAATATCATGTAGTATGAATAAGGTTTATGGTCTTGATGTTTTGCAAAGAATGTAATGAGAATGTTAAAAAGGACACAGCGAGCGTTACTGGGTTAAACTTTAAATTCTTTATTAAAAGCAAAGTTACTGTCAGGATTTTCAGAGGTTGGGTAAGAATGCACAGTCGGTGGCGCAGCCTGAATTTATCAAATTAATACATTATTTTAACCAGTCTATCGATAATCAATATAGCTTGGTATATAATTCAATTGAGTTTTATTCTTTTTTTTTTTTAGGAAGATCTGAAGGAGGTGAAAAATATTAATATTCAACTTTTACACGATAAATTTGTCTTAAATTATCTGGAAAAGGATATTAATACATGATTTGGGAAACGTGAACTCTTATAAGATATGGTATTGTTTCGTGTAAATTATTAAATTCTGTGAAATGTATTTTATCTATCTGTTAATTTTGTTTGCTTTGACTCTCGATAACTGTTCATGTTATTTGTCCAGAACACAGTAATTAAATGTGTTCTCGTGGAAAGGAGACGTAACAAACCATTATTTACCCACTTAAATAATAATAATAAAAAAAAAAACCTCCAGTACATAGTGCAACCTAACAACGATTCTTACACTTTTAATCTAGTTATCTACGTTGTTCAACTGCTTTTTTACGTTACACGTAAACTCTTAAGTCTTGATATATAAATGAAACTAACTGAATATAAAACATCAGAGGTACCCGACATCACATTACCATTCGTTTCAACAATGCTATTACTAACATCTTTCTATGAAATTCTTTTGTTTTACCAAGATTTCATTACAAAGAATGGCAATACTCACATAGTTTCGTCAGTTCTGTAATGAATGACAGCTCGTTTATGGCCTTCTTCTCCTCTTTCTTGAAATTCAAAGTACTTTTCAAAAACCGAGGCAAAACAATTTCTTTTCAACAATCCTATTCTCTTCACAATTTCTTCCCAATCTTTCGGAATGTTTTCCAAATCAATAAGAACAGATACATTGTATCCTGCAAAGATGTGAAACAATTGTTAAGTCACAGCACAAAACACACATCTATTTTTCGATCTGTACGTACTACACACAGTGCAAACTCATTAAAAAAAATTACCACTGCACATTTGTTTCCTAATTTCACAAAACATCATCTACATAATATACACTGAGGAACAGAAGAAACTGTCTACTCTACACAGTTTCCAGTTTTCTCTTAAAATTATTACCGGTTAGTCTCTGCGTTTCGCACATTAAGGAATGTAATGAATTCAATACTTAAAAACTTTTTGTGTCGATCACTTCTCAGTAGTGATGACCATCGTTAATCATGTATATTTTTTTTTTTCGAAAGCGTAAAATGGAAAACGAAAAGTTTCGACAACCGAAACATATTTCCAAAATTAAAAAATGGAAAAATCTTTAGAAATAGTAATAATACAAAAAATCAAGAAACGAAAAATTAAAT
>JAGDQP010007474.1:33440-47771 GCA_022664845.1 Lepisma saccharinum | reverse complement strand
TTTTTTTTTTTGAATAAGACTTCGTATATATATTCGTACCCCGATGCTAATAATGCATGCAAAGTAATTCGACCGCGCAAGCCCGCTAGAGGGCGTTTAAAGTTTGGACCAAGAAAAAAAAACAGCCCGCGCAGCCGCTGCATCGGCTCTCGCAGTTACTCAAAATATATACATGAACATACCTGACAGTGCTGACAAAGACCGCAAAGCTACTCAAGCGTGTAACAAATAGTTTGGCAGATATAGGCCAGTATTTGTCTCCACAAAAATGTAAGGGAGGGTTTTCTACAAAGTGAGTAAATCCGAAGGGAGAATCACAATAGGCACGCAGGGCAAATTTAAAAGCACACTTTATGTGTTGTATATTTGGGTCTAACTGTATAATCTTATGTTTTATTTTTTCTTATTTTTGCAACTTTATTGCCATATACAACTAGCCCACCTTTTAAGATAATAATGACTTGATCAAACATGGGGTGTTACCTGTACATAAAATATATATGAATATTGTATTGTTTTAATTCGTTATTCACTTAGTGTATTATTCAATTGGGGAAAGGTAACTTTAATATAAAACTTCTATTATATGGATTTATAGGAAAGGCTACATACTATATTAAGAAACCAGACTATACATAAGCAAACAGAACTCAAGGGTAAAGGTTGTACACGAGTAATGTCTTTTCAGATAATCAGTGTCCAAGTGTCCTTCAAGTCTTGAATATAACCTTCTCTGTAAACAAGTAGTTTTGTTTCTTTTAAGAAGGCACACAATGTGAGTATATCAAGGGTCAGAAGTTGCCACGAGTAAATGGTAAAAATACTATTTTTATTGTAAATATGGAAGTTCATTTACTTCCTTTTACTCTGGCCATAATGAGAACATGAGTAGTCTATTTAGAAGTCAGTTCTACCTGGATATAAGTAACCATGAATAAACTCATGTCACGTGTAGGTGCTGGATGGCTCGCATTCGACTGTGGGTAAAAGTTATCTTTGTATGACGTTAATGGTAACTTTTCACATCACGTGGGTAGCTCATCAGATCCGAAAATAAGAATCTTTAAAAGTAACTGTGTTTCTTACAAGCACACTCTAAGTTTGGTCACAACATTGTTAGCTCATAATTTTGAACGGGTCTCTGAGTAGAATTACATTCAAAGATATTTTTGCTAAGTCGTCAGCTGTCGAACGTTTGTAACATTTTTGTAACTTCAATACTTGGAAATAGAATCGAACGTTAATTAATAAATTCGAATGTAGAATTTTGGAGTTTTTAATGAAGAATAACCTACAGCAAACAATCATTTTTCACAATAGTCGGTAGGTAGAAATTTCGCGTCGCTACCAGAGCTTACCTGAAGACATACAACACATGTGCGCGATATCAAGTAACACATGTGCTGCTGAGAGTATCCATCAAGCACGTACCAAGAAGTTTGTTTCGGGGCTCCAGCGTGTTCGACTTTGGGCCCGAGGTTTTCTGGTTATGAAATTTACGTAAAATGCATGTACCAGGGTGAGTCATATGTTCGTAGCGTTGGGTGGCCCCGCCCACTCGATGCCGGAAAACCATGTGCAACGTGTAGAACAGGTGAAGGTGGTGGTGGCACGAAGCGTGTCACGTGTCTGTCTGATCACAGCACTAACGGTGTGTGGGAGGAACTACGTTGAATACACAGTTGGAAGGACAATGGCTGAGGAGAAACTTGTGTGTCGTGTGCTTCTGCGCCATTACTGGAAAAAAGGGGTTGAATGCAGCAGCAACAGCCAAGGAAATTTGTGCCGTAGAAGGTGAAGGTACTGTCCACCCGTCCATAGCTAGAAAGCAGTTTCAACGTTTTCGGTCTGGTGACACTAGTCTCGATGATAAGCCCAAGAGAGGACGACCTGTGACGACGGATATCGATGCCCTCCTGAAAGTTGTTGAAGGAAACCCAGGAACCAGCACCCGTCAGCTGGCAGATGAGGTCCAGACATCACAAACCAGTGTCGTTCGTCATCTGCATCAACTTGGGCTTCGCTCCAGACAACCGAGAATGGTTCCCCATGATTTGACTCCCGCTCAAGCTCAACATCGTGTGACCCTGTGTGAAGAGCTGCTTCGAAACCCAACTGACGACAGGTTTTGGCGGCGGATCATCACGAATGACGAAAAGTGGATCTTTCTTCGTTATTCTGACACCGGGAAACAATGGCTTCAACCAGGTACCGAGGCGCAGCCAGTGGTTCAAAGAGAAGACAATGCTGTGTGTGTGGTGGAATTTCGAAGGTCCGGTGCACTGGGAGCTCGTTCCACATGGTCGTTCCGTAGATGGGACATTGTATACTGAACAGCTGCAACGGGTATAAGACATTGTGCGCCGTCATTATCCAGCACTGGTGAACCGAAAACGACTGCTCCTCCAATTTGACAACGCTCTATGCCACAGGTCAAGAAGAGTCCGCCAACACATTGCGGACATGGATGGCGTGGACATTTTACCCCCCCTCCCCTACAGTCCTGACCTTGCGCCATCTGATTTTCATCTGTTTCGTTCCATGGCACACTCCCTGCGGGGCAGACAATTCCATTCCGTGGATGATGTGACAACTGGCATTACTGAGTTCTTTGCTTCAAAGCCTGCAGCCTGGTATCGTCAGGGGCTTATGTCACTGGTGGAACGTTGGAGAAGGACCATACAGTGTGATGGGATGTACATCGCCGAATAGACTTCTGTGGTACAGGGGGAGGTGGGTGATGCACATTATCCATGAAAACGCTACGAACATATGACTCACCCTGGTAATTATGCCAAATACGATATTAATCTCACAAAAAGTCTTAATTTTTGGGGGAGGGGTACGTCCCTATTCCTAACTGTCAACAATTTTAAGATTGTAAAATTAAGTGGCATTGGCACTGTGCCCATGGAGTGTGATTTTAAATGTTGCCCTGTGTGCCTATGGTGATTCTTCCTTCTGTTTTACTCACTTTCATTTGCGGTGACACGCAAAAGCGAACTTGTCCAGAACATACAGTTTTTTAGTCAACGAAAACGAATCCCAACCCGCCATATGCATATATGTGATCCATGCATTTTCACATGCTTCTAACATTGAGTACGTTCGCGTTTGCGTAACTTTCATGCTGTATTGAGATTCCGCTTATGCTCTAACAAGGAAACATCCCTAACTGTTCAGCCGATATTTACATGAAATATTATTTTTTTTTCTTACTAGGTTTTAATCTGTAATTCACGAAAAAGACATCTATGGAACCAACCTTTTTGAAAATTTTGAAGTATTGATTTGTGCCTATTTGTACTGTAAGGAATAGGTATGAAGACACTTGTCGCGATAAAACCACTGCGAGAATATGATCGAATGTGTAATGACATTACCTATTGTCATTACCTTTGGGTAATGACAATAGGTGAAGAGCAACATATGGTGGTGGTATGAGAATCATGGTAGTCATTTTGGATTCGGATCGAGAATTTTAAATAGGCAGCGGGTCATGTGACATCATTTTAGGCCAGCTTGTTACCAGAAATTCAAATATGAAGACATTTTACACCTACACTTATTTGTTTAGGAGATAGAAATTCTAGAAGTTACAATTTGGAGTCCTACCAACATGTGCTCGATTTGTTGGCAATTTTGCTGGGCACACAAAACCAGTAGTTTTTAAAATCCCCAGCAACGAATCCAGCATAGCCACATCACCGTTGAACCCGTTGTTACCCAGTGCCCATGATGATTTTAAGAACTGTTGATAATGCCTGCAAAGTAATTCGACCGTGTAGGGCCGCGTTTATTCGCTAGAGGGCTTTTAAAGTTTGGATCAAGGGGACGACAGCCCGGGCAGCTGCTACATCGGCTCCAGCACTTTCGGTTCGAACAGGCATTTAATACTCAAAATAAAAACATGAACATACCTGACAGTGCTGACAAAGACTGCAAAGCCACTAGAGAGTAATTCCTTAGATATACGAATATATGTACGAAGTCTTATAAAAAATTTCCTGTTCGAACCGAAATACTTCCCTTGTGAGATAAATTCTATTTCTAGACTCAAATTAAATGTCAGAACTTTGTGGTATGTAACATGTTAACATTGGAAAGACCGGCCCCATTTTGCCCACCCAAGGGCACACCTGTTGGAAAGACGTGATTTGTTAAGTGCGCCACAAAACTTCTGAGACTGTGATTTTCCTGGCAAAAATAATCCAAATAATTTCAGTCAATATTTATTTTTAATAAAGTAACAAGGTAAGGTACGCGCGCGCCAGACCCGGTCACTAACCGTTCATGTTAGGTTATATGATGGACCCGCGTGAAATACGTTGAGAACCACTGCTAGAGTATAGATTTCAAACGAATTTTATATTGTGATGAACTGTTTCATCGACATCACTATCTGACATGAATTACTAAAATTTACTCACTTTCATCTTCCCAGTCCGTTTCAACTTTCAAGCTGGATGCCCTGTATATCGTCATCCGTCAAACCCAATGTTCCTTAGATAAACGTTATATTGAAAGACCTCGTGGGTCCTCAAAGTTTTATCGCACAGTGTACATACAAGTTGATTTTCTCACAATAAGTTTCATTGTGGGCGCAAAACAAAACCAAAATACACAATCTGATCAACTGGCTTGTCAATTTTACAGTATAAAATTCCTAGAAATTTATTTAGAAGCTTAAAATTAATTCTATTGAGGCTCAATCCAAGTGTGGTTTCCCGCCTTTTTCAAATTTCAGTACAGGAAAACCGAAATTAACTTTCACGGACCAAATTTCGTTTTATCCTTCAATAATAAGCACAATTAGTTTTAATTAAATGCTAGCAGTAACTGCAGGATTGTATGCAGACACTTTTGGGACATTACTCTGTCCCAAAAGTGTCTGCACATAATCCTGAGTTTAATATTTTATTAAAAGTAATTGTTCTCATTATTGAAAGACGAAACTTTAGTCTGTGAAAGTTAATTTCTGTTTTCCTGTACTGAAATTTGAATAACTGACGTAAAACGAAAAAGGCAGGAAAACCCACTTGGATTGAGCCTTAAATCGTTTTTTGCATTCGAACACCTCAGCCGTTATATGTTAGCAGTATTACCACTACTACAAATAATAATAAACTTATTACTGAAGTATCAAATGGTAGCTTAGCTCCTCCTGCACTAAGGAAATATGGACACTTATTTTGTTTGAATTTAAATTAACGCCCTAAGCGAGCTGGTGGGCTTCCATGAAGAGGACCTATAGTTTTTAGTAAAGTGGACTCCGAACCAATCCGTTCAGTTGACCCCGGAGGGACTTGAACGTGATCACGCGCACAGAAAGCAAGCGCGCTAACCCTTGACCGTCCTGGATTCATGAACACTTATCATGAACATTATCTATGCTACTGAAAAAGTGATTTTATGGAAGTTACAAATGGGACTAAAGCAGCAATTTGCACTAAGCACTTTGTACCTTTCGCTGTAGTCCTGGCGGAAACGTCGCGGACTTCGCCAAGGTAATAGGGAGATACGCTCATTCGAACTTGGCACCCCGCGGACGATCATGGTAACAGGGTTTTCCTGTCACACCAGATGAATGCAGGGATGGTACCTTCAAACTAGACCATGGCCACATTCTCTCCCTTCCATATCCCGGTCTGAATCAAAGTTGCCTAAGGCCATAAATAAATAAAGCAGAATTTGTCCCTGAAACCTGAACACACTATTTCAGATTCTTATAGGAACAATGTTTTCAACACAAAGAATTACAACACTATGAGATAGATTAAATGTCATTCATTTGCTTGTCGAAAAATAATACGTAACGACATATTTATTTTAACGAGAACTATTGTAACAGTTTTCTATTTACGTCTAATACCCATAAATCAGAAATGTTCCTATTAAACCTACATGTTGAAGCAAAGTTGGACGGAGGTACGTGCAAAAGCATGGGAACTATCGCGTAACAATGTGTTTAATTATGTTATTTCTCCCATTGCCTACTAAAAGAAGGGTCCCTATTTGCGACTAAAATAATAATATGGATGTTAGTTCAATTTATTAAAAAAGCATGGCAAGAAGGAAGTAGACAAGCAAAATAATAAATATTTTAAATTCTCTTCTACAAATATTGCTCGCGTTTTCAGAACAAAGTACCTTCTTATTCAGTCTCAAAAATGCAAAAACGTATTCACAAAGTCAAGTAATATCCAAAATAGAAAATATTTCCAGAACTGAGAAAATAGAAAGACTCTGCTTAAACAAGAGAAAGAAAAATGCCTCGGAAAACGAACGTTAAAAATAATAATAATAAAAGATAAACCTTTCGATACACCGAAAAAATTGTTTTCAAAAATGTTCATCCCTACTTCTCACTACCGTGACGTCACTCCCACTACGCGTCTAATCAAAATGATACCATACAGTACTTTTGGTTTTCGAATAAACTGCTCCAAGCCTACGATCATCCGGAGGATCATTTCTAGTTACGTATTTGCTAAAAATACTAAAAGGAACCCCCCTCCCTCTGTCTGAATGAAAGAACGATTGCGTTTAAGATATGCTTACTCAACCGAACATATACACAGATTTACGCATAAATCCCTTTTTTTTTTCTCGATTTTTTGTTATAAATTTCGACTGAGTGTCTTTAAAAACAGATTACACAAAAACATATTACCATCTTCAGGAACCGTGAGAAAGGAGCCATATTCTCTTTTCAGAAGTTCATCTGCACCATGTTCTTGCAATTCTTTATAGAACTTCAAAGAAATGCTTGTCTGAAAGAAAGCAAAAGATGGAAAATATGAGCAATTTTAAATCAAGTCTAATAATCATAAGGTCTTTACTCAGTTCCGACATGAAACATGTTTAACACAAAAAAAGTATTACAGATTTAACATAAATAATCACTGCATTCCTCTAATTCATATTCTATTTACAAAGATATTTCTTATTTATTTTGGCACCGTACAACAAAACCTAGTACAGGTTGAGACCAAATGAACAGTTACTATCGTTCTTTAGGAAATGATGTGCAGCGGAAAATAATGCATAAATGCTATTTATACTGTTCTCGTTACGAATCGCGCTAGAGGTGGATAATAGAGCATGCTCCGACTAATATATAGGAATATTACTATCTGCCATACATCTTCAAGAATTACCTCGAATTCGCCCTTTTAAGTTTTTCCCGACTCATGTGTGTAACTTTATGTGAGTGCGTGTTAGAAAGTATTAGCAGCTCCAGTATAATTTATAACGTACGATGTAATATATGATGATAAAGAAAGAAATGTAATCAGGGTGTGGTGACAGGTATATGATGTCAGGCATCTCGCAACTATCGTGAAATAAGTTAATTATTCAACCCCTCCCCCTTTTTAAAATGTAGCTGATTACCATTAAAATTAATTACATATGTTAAAGTATCTTGAAATCACGTTGTTTCAAAAATCCGATTCAAGTTTATAAAGTGATGCCTCCCCTCTCCCCTTCCGTTTTTAAGGTTTGTAGCATACAGGCAGATTTTGAGGTTTATATATTAGACACCATCTTTAGTAACTTAACCACGATATACAATCGAAAAGGAAAAGACACAGAATGCCCTTAAAATGCAAAAACGAAATTCCATAGTCCCTCCTTTGTTAATACTCGGATAGTTTCTCTTTGCATTTCACGAACTTTTTGTTCTTAATTATTGATACAGGAATACTATAATGAACTATGTACTAAAAGCCATAATACACCAACATTTAAAAGCATGTGAAATTCGCACGAAATTGCAATACATACCCTAACTTTGGTTTTATCTCCTCCAACATTTGAAATGTGGAAAAGCACTCCATCGAAATCAGCAATTGTTATATCTATGGATTCTGGTTTGTGCCTGAAAAGAGGAAAACATTACATCGTCTTGCTAGTAGACAAAAAAATTAATTTAAATACAGGGCTATTACATTCCACTAAAAGATTATTATTAACCCTTTCTATCTGCTTATAGTTCAATAATATTATAACTATATGTAAAGAACACTCAAAAATGCAAAACATTCAAAGCATCATTCTTGTATGGTACAATGAGTCCATCATATTGTCAAGTGACGTGAATTATGCCACGAACTGCTGACTCAGCGTACCAGAACAGAATAAAAGCCGTCGAACAGCTTCAAGCCGCATTATTCCGCTCCCAGAAATAGTCACGTCCATTTCTCCTCTTCCCTCACATTGGTCGGATCCGCTATGGGATAGACCATCCTCAACTTGATCGAATCTGCTACGAGAAAGACCATCCTTACTTACCGCCTGATATGCTACGAGATAGGCAAACTCCCTAAGTCCAGATCTGCTACGGGATTCGACTTTCCAACTTCCTTTCTCTGCCACGTAGCAATCCGGTATTTGGGCCGATTACTGCCAGACAACAGGCCGTTGCTTGGGCCAACATCAAGAGCAAACCAGGAAATTTATAGAGAAAGTAATTGAGATACTTTGTACCTCAAAATTAAGCCTCCATAGTTTTGTACGGGAGACTCTTTTTAGTAACTTTACGGAATTCGTATTTTTTAATAAAAGGTGAAGGGTAAAAAGACAAACACCGGTCCTTTCATTGCTTTACCCGCTCTACC
Source organism: Lepisma saccharinum (assembly GCA_022664845.1). Lineage (NCBI taxonomy): Eukaryota > Metazoa > Arthropoda > Insecta > Zygentoma > Lepismatidae > Lepisma > Lepisma saccharinum. Next base: position 39,150 of record JAGDQP010007474.1, on the reverse strand, counting down.
TACCAAAGAACAAATTATTCAGTAACGGTGCCAGACTCAGATAAACTTTGCCTTGGGGTGGCAATCAACGCGCTCCCACAAGGGAAACATTACGATATTCACAAGCACTGCACAAATAACATTTTGCAATGAACATGTACCTACATATTCAAAATATTACTTGCGGCGCGTACCGAGTGGTAACCATTCTCAGCAAGCCTGATTAACGGGCATTGTTACTTCCAATCGTAAATGCTTACAAGGAACTAATTTAATTGATACGCATTCAAACTGGCACGATATCCTCATGGCGTATTTCACACGGTGAAATCTTTTGTTCATTACAATGGCAAACATTTGCAAAATTGTTTCCGATATACACATGAAAGCCAACAGCATTTCCTACTTCTGCAAATATGTTTCCTCTCGAATTATCCACTTGTATAGATTTAAAGCATTTGTAGTCGAACATTTTTTTTATAATTCATTTATGGTGTTTAGGCATCTCGCTCAGGCTAGGGGAAAGTATGCGGGAAGGAAACGACCAGGGCCTACGTAGAATATACCATTCCGGCGTTTACCTGGTGTGACTAAGAAAAAAACCCGTCTCTAGTTGAACGAAATAACTGAAAATTTATACGTTCCTAAATTAATATTTTTTTTTTCTTCTGTAACTCGATGACATTAAAATCTTTTTGCTACACACGCTTTTATGGTTCGTGCTAAACCTGCTAAAGTGCAATGTTAAGAAGTAGACATTACTTGCTTAGTACCTTACTTGATCGGTACAGAAATTGAACTATAAGTTGAAGGTTTATTTAGCTTACCACGTGTGAACACAAGCTTTATCTGCTTGCTAGTCACTGGAAGAAACCTTTCTTGAAGATTATCGATCAAGAAAAGAACGAATTCCGATACCACAAATTCAGGACCACTGACAAAACTATGAAGATTCTAGCTCAAAACGAAAGGCATTATCTAATACTGTTTAGATAAATCCACACAACAATTAAAGTTTGGACGGAAGACTTTTCTCAAACCAACAAACTAGGCCTCCCCCGTTATGAAAGCGTCACTGTCATTCCATACTAAATCAGCTAATAAACAATTCTGAAAGTTTGCCAATTAGATTATAATGAATTCTGGGCATAAACAATATACAAAATTTATTTGTCAGTGGTATACCAAAACGCAGGGGCCCAACTTTACCTTTAGTTAAAAACGATACAAACGCTGCAAAACTATACCTACAACTACCCTCAATTTTGGTTTTACACTACCGAAACTGGAAATTTTTGTAATTCCCTGCAAACCAATGATAGTATCTTCTAGATGTTTTATATTTATGCTAAATTACAGTCATAGTATACACAATAAAAGACACGCCAGTCACCTAAGTCGAGAAAAGTAAGAGTTTAAGCCGATTTCTGGACACACATTACATTGAAGCCAGTTATTTTAATGATAAAATATTGTTAACAAAAAATACTTCATCTCTAAAACGTTCAAGAGATCTGAAAAAATACTGTAACATTCCTACGCAATAATTATATTTTAATTATCACATAAAATAGTCTTTGATCGGGCACTCATGTTAATTCAAGTAAGTACTGAAGTAGACGTTTCCTTGAAATGTTGGATGGTGTAGGAGTTAGATAAATGAATTGATCTGAACGTGTACAGAGGCCTCTGACCTCTATATAAATGATTTGGAGGCTTCTACACCTTGGTTTCTTGCATTAAATTTTTAAAATTATTCCCGTATACATTTATATATATATATATATATATATATATGAGAGAGAGAGAAAAACACTATTGAGAATATTCATAAAGTTCGAGACGCCGAACCCGGATAAATGTAAGATGGTAAAAAGGGTACTTACAGTATAGAATACCAAGACAGGCGTACACGAACATCACAAACAGAACAGAAAAGCGGCAACTTTCGCAAAAGCGTTTTCACATGACAGGAGAGCAAAGGCTTTTCTATTGTGTTTGTGATGTTCGTGTACGCCTGTCTTCGTATTCTATAATATACGTAACTTTTTACTATCCATATATATATATAAAAAACAAGGGAAAGGGATTTTGGAAACTGTTTTGTGTTAAAAATTGAGCTGGGTTTAAAATTTAAAAACTGGGACTCAGTAAGGAAAACGTAGTTAGGAAAGTGGAATCCAGTATAGAAAACGCAGTCCGAGAAAGTGCGATACAGTGTAGAAAACGCACCCCGAAAAAAAAGTGGGATATAGTATAGAAAAAGTACCCCGAAAAGTGGGATTTAGTATATAAAATTGTAAAAGAAGGTACTTCCATTATAAAATACCAAGACAGGCGTACAGGAACTTCACAAACACAACAGAAGAGCAGCAACGTTTTGCAAAAGCATTTTCACATGGTAGGAGAGAGAAAAAGGACAGAGGGGACTGGTGCTAGCTAAGACGCCATGTTGCCAACAGAGCATATATAATGGAGAAATTTGAAGAGGAGAGAAAAGGAACCGAGCATATATAATACGTGAAATTTGAAGGCAGAGGAAAGGAATTACGATCTTCGTCAAGATACTACGTAAGTACAATTCCTTTCCTCTCTCTTCAAATTTCACCTATTATATTGCCTATCCGGCCTCCTCCTATATGCACTATAATTATATATGTTATCAATTCCATCAAATGAGGCTCATTAACAATAATAAAATATCAAGGCAGTTGATGGAGTTGGGGGCCTGACCGAAAGCCTCTCAGCATAATTTTTTGGTGATTTCAGGGCCAACCTTGCCCAAGCCTGAGTTGTAAAGGATATACAAAAACTCAATTTCAATTCGGGACCAACCAGAATTTCCAAGACTTATATAAAATATTGGTAGTTTCAAAGCAGTTTGACTATTCGTGACCTCTCTCACCACGAACATGTGAGAAAGCTCTTTAAACAGAAGATGTAAGTGGATTTAACGCAATATTCTCATGTTACAAACCATTTCTTGAAGACCAAGAACTAGTCAATACCTATCTAGGTACAACAAAGACTGCAACTTTAGAAATTGGTAGAGTGGTGCATGGAATTCAAGACAGAAATACACGCATTTATGAACGATGTTCTTGCAACTTGAACAAAATCCTATAAAACGTAGCCTTTTCAGTATTCATGATACCTTAAGTATAATTTGAAACAAATATTCAGCGTATTAAGATGTGATATCAAAGTAAGCAGAAAATTCTTTGTAGGCCTAGCTTGCCAGTCCCGCCAAAGTGAAACGAATGAAATTTTCTCATCATTCCTGGCCAGATAGTGTACTTTCCTAGAAAAAGATTCTTCTGAAGTATTCTCGGATGAAATAGTACTTAATAGAAATTTCTTTTTTTCTTCCTGCTACTATCCACAGTAACTAACATGGAGTACTTTCTCCCAAAACTTTCGCAGACAGTAACTGTAAGAATAATGAATGAATGAAAATAAATAATGTAAACTATTTTTATATGGGCCAGTCTAGTAACTTTCGACTTCGGTCCGTCACGATTCGCCTTTTAGCCATTAAAATCCATACCCATACCCCTGCCGGGACCGTCGAGTCGTTGACCTACCGCCGTAGGCCGGACGGCTGTAAGGATAATGAGTGTTTCTTCAGCTGGCTCGAACACAATCTTCTCAAGACTATCACATTTTAAGGGAAAGAATGCGATTAATTTTATCAACCTTTTACTGTATATAGCCTGCAAACAGTGCTTCATTATTAATAATACGAAATATCTAATATAGTGCGTCTCCTTAATCTCGGTAACAATTACAAGTTATGTTAGTTTACGGAATAGAAATTTTCGTTTTCGCCGTCCTTATATATTTAATAATTTGATTATTAACTTCAAATTAAAAATATATAATGTTTTTTGAAATTTCATCGCTACGGTTTCTCGTTACGTAGAAATGTAGCATGAAATACTGAGAAATTCCATCTCCTACGTCATTCGAGGAAACTCGTCTTCTGATTGGTTTGACGTAATCAATTTGTAGTAGTTCAATAGATATATGTTTCTCGCTGTGTACGTTTCTTACTCAGAAGTTTGAAGAAAAAAATTAAGAAGAAAGAATAATCACATCATCACTTAACGAAATAATATATACCATGACACAATACACCTGAATAAGTTAAAATATTAAATACCTATATTTAACGACAGAAATAGCTGAAATAACGAAATGGTACTGTCTCAATTTCCAATGCTATTCTTATCATTATTTTATGGTGGGTTTGACGTGTTGTCATTGGGGCGAAAGTAGTTAGCACGTTGATCTATCAACCTTTTATACTTTTACCGAAGAGTGATCAAATTCCTATAGAGAAACATGTTTGTTTTTACTTCTACGAAACGGAATAGTAACTTCAATGCAACAGTTTCAACTTGCATGCTTTTCTTTTGATACGTTAAAACTTAATTATTCACGTCAGCGTCTTGCCGTTCAAACTCCTAGACAGAGTTCAGTAGATCGCTAATAGAGGGAAGTGCCATGAGACCCACTGCGGGAGGAAAAAGAAGATGCGAAGTTTACATCAAATAGATAAATATATCGCAAGTTGGGATAGTGCGTATTTCTCATGTCAGTCCTTTTTTATTTTTAATTTGTTTTGTGTCTTTAAATTCATTGAAACTTGTTATGCCACCGTATACATTAATAACTTCATCAAGTAATGCTTGTAAAAACTTGTTACAGTGCCGAGTGCTATACCTTCCTTAACACCACTCCCGCACCTGTCCGATCTGTCCATTTTCCTTCCTACCAGTTGAAAACACAATTGCGAAAGGTACTAATTTTCTATAGTGTTTGTGAAGTTCGTGTGCTCCTATCTTAACATTTCACTATGTAAGTATCCTTTTTTTCTACCCTGTTTACCATCTTATATATATATTGTTGGAAGGTAAAATAACACCCATTGCTAAAAGGTAGTTGTAAATAAAATTAGATTTATTTTATAGAGAGCCAAAATCTCATATTCAAAGAAAAGAAGAAGTGTTTTCAGTTAAAACAATCATTCGTTTTCATCTCTGTTTAGTTTCATTGATTTTCAACGAGAATTGTACTTTGAGACTCAGAGCTGACAGTGTTTGGTGACGTCAAGAAAAAAGTGTAATTCTTCGCTTAACAGTCCAAAGAGCAATATTAATTATAATCTACAAGATCTGCAGTTCATATTCGTCTCACTACAGATAGAAGTTCATATTCACTCATATCATATATATCATCGAACAAACTGTTCAAAATATATCAAGAACCGAAGTTCAACTCCGTTCTGATTGGCCCTGAAGAGGCTCGTCCGCCTCGGTGGGCGTGTAATAATGATATGTGATTGGCTGACAGGTATAACAACATCACGACTGTGAGAATAGGTTTTCCAATAAGACTGGACATTTGATACCTCGGGGAAAGTAGAAGAGGAGAAGCGGTGGAAAGTAAGAGCTTGTCTTCGGCTGTGCTCGGAGATCATCGTCAATGTTCGTCTCACAACAACTTAGAGCAGTTTGCTAGTCTTCGGTTTTGGTAATGAACTTTAGTGTTCGTCGATAAGGTTCAGATAGCTATGTTTGGCTCTGAACTTTCCGAAGAAGTGAAAGCTGTATCAGTTAAGAAGAGAGAAGAAGGCCTTGCTGTCATAGGCCTCTTGCTTTAAGAAGATCGAAGTTGGTTCATCGTCGCGGTAACAAAAGGTATGAGATTTTGGGTTCTCTTCTATATG
>JAGDQP010007474.1:0-25880 GCA_022664845.1 Lepisma saccharinum | reverse complement strand
ACTGACATATAATCTTTTTTGCCTGGGCACATCCTACTATTCTCATCGAGCCTTTCCTAATGGTTTTGTAGGATGTGCTAGCGGTCCATCACTCATCTTCAACTTTCTAGCCTGTTCGACAATGTAATGCGACACCTGAAATTCATGAGCAGTTTTCTCTATTGACCAACTGTCTGGAACTAGAGTAAGTACTGTCATTTGTTCCTGACGTGATGACATTGCATATTTTTTCTTCATGTCCTCCAATATTTTATCAAGATCTGAATATTTGTCACATTTGGACTGCTCTTTCGTGATTGTTAATTCATGCTCATCAATCGCGAAATCTTCACTTAATTTAAGTTTTGTCACAGACTCAATCTGCCGTAGTTTTCTTCTATTCTCTTACACTAACACTTTGGAGTTTTACGGGTGAAATACCTAAAGCACTCACTGATGTAGTCTGAGATACAACTGGCACAGTAGAGGGTTCATAGTCCTCACCATTATCCACAATATTTTCTTCATTTAACCGAACAAAGCACTTGGAACACAGTTTCTGGCCAGATTTCATGTCCACCCCTGACATCTCCTTCACCTTCAGAACTGTCGACAGGTTAGATTCACGAACGCTACGTTTTATGACCATCTTGTGCACTTTGAAAGGATCAACACAATTCCTCTGGAGAGAAGGAAAGTAATCCACATACACCTTTTTACGGTGGCAGCACACATTCATACGCTCAGTCATTCCACAACTTGACCCTACTGTCTGCATACCACTTCTCCACAACACGAAGAGGCAAGTCAGTCACATGTATCAAGCCAGATTTGGAAGTATACACTGTTCTGTGGAATGCATCTTGCACAAATACACCAACGCTACATGTTTCTAGTGCAGGTTCATTGTAATCACTCAAATGCTTCAGCCATCTTACCGGTCACAAAGACTCTCACTGACTAAACAGGAAGAAAGGAAGCATCAACAGCATAAACAACAGGTCGTTCGGTTATGATATACATTACAAATATACACAGTTGTGTTTATACACTTCGTCAATTGTCGACTTCATTATCTTTATTTATTTATTTAACAGAGACCAGACGTGTACATCTCAGACGCCATTTTACACGAGATATATAACAATAACAAAGGGAAGGAATTTCGGATGGTATCGGCCAGGGCCTGTATGCTAAGTACCATCCTGGCATTTGCCTGGTAGAACTCAGGGAAACCCTGGAAAACATCAATCAGGATAGTCGGCCGCGAGATATGAACCCGCGGCGACCTCCCGAATGGCAATCCAACGCGCTTCCAAGTGCGCCACGGCGGCTTGGTGCATACGTTACTGTTCGAGATTTAAATCAATTAGTTACGTTTTACAGATTCATAACTCCCACATACCTTGCAGTAACAAGATGTAATTTATGTGACATTTACAATATGATATGGTCATCATGAATGCAAGTATCGGTTCGTACGAGGTATCAGGATTGTGCTACAGTATTGCAAAGTTGTGTATTTTTTGTTATTTTTTCGCATTTCCATTGTTAAATTACAAAAAGTAAATGGCCTACTGTTTTGTTATTACCCTGTTTGAAACTCGGCAAGGTGGTGTATCCAATGACTGGTAGAGGTTGTCCCCACCCACTCTCTTAGTCCCATAAAAAAATGCTGAACTTTGTAACAGTGTAGTTTTTTTTTTGCTTTGAAATGAATGTCAGCCAGAATTGTTGCTGGAAATTCATTCTGCTGCTGTTAGTACAAACTTTGTGTTTAGTTCTGTAAATTTTACTTTGATGTCATTCATAATGAGAAAGTTGTGAGACTCTGAAAACGTGACGCGGGCAAGATTGATCATTTCGGCAAATATTGGGCCTACGCACTGTGGTGCATATCTTATTATAACTTTGTTTTTATATATAGGAATGCTTTTAAACTTGGTATTTTATCTCTTGATACTACCCAGATTGTGTGTTCAACTTTTCATGAAAATCCATAATGGTCACTGGGAGGGGGTGGTTGAACTGAGGTGGAATGATCCTACCGGTATTGCAAAATGCTCAAATAGCAAATAAATGAATTAAAAACCCCACTTCCTCGTCGATCCAAAGAAAAAGTGTGCTTAAAAAAAAAAGATAAGTTTCATGGATATGTTTCGCATAGTGACTCCGTTTCCGGGTATACTTTAAGAGACGAAAAAAAAAGTATCCTTGTACATTTTGTATAAGGTGTAAATTTCTCGGTTCATAAAAATAGTTTTACTTTAGTTCTCATGCATATAGGGGCTAAAAGACTTACAAAATCAATTTGCCTCCTTCTACATAGTGTATACAGATGCTCTGGTACCATTGATTGCATCTCGTAAAACAGACCGTTTTTATCAGAAGGATCCCTCGGTAATGAGCATTTGTTTCCTATGTAACTCCTATGTATGAATCAAATCCTTCGAGATATCCGCAATGAAACCCGCCTAACACTAGATTGCTCATCTTTCCAAAGTCATTTATTACGATCTGTTCAACACATATGAACCATAAAAATAAAATTCAGCCCGAACTTTTGAATAGCAACGCCACAAATGAGTAACACAATACATCACTACTTAGGGATAACAAAATTGTTATTCGAATGCAGGTTAACGTTCTTGACTAGTATAAACATTTCAGGGAGGGGTTTCTTGACTAATCGTATGTTGCAAAAAATACCATTGACATGACGACTTCTACTTATTAACTTTCTGTATAATACGCAAAGAAACATGCAAATGTAGAACAATTTCATGCAGTTGCATTATATTTATATAAGACATTTTATAAAGTTTAATAAACATATGAATGAACTAATCTCTCAAATCTCTTGCACTGATACAAAATTTGCTCTGCTCAACGCTTTCCGCCCTTGCCGGCTCACTCTGACGGCAACTTTTGCCACTAAACACTACTATACATACCCTGCCAGGGCATTTTTAAATTTTAAAGTTAGCGTCTCTTCTACTATACGGTTGTTGATCTCTAATAAGATCATTATTTTGTACGAGGACACAATAAACAATTCATAAAATCATTAATATCGTTGCACACATATAGCACACTGCACTCCCTGGGTGTATGCTGCCGGAAGTAATCACTTCAACATGGTGGACAATCATTAAATGTCATTGGTCAAAAATACTCACGTGACAAAATGTTCAAACAATTGACTAGCTAAACGAGCAATGTCGTGTATCCCTGTGTGGGTTTACACAGAATTTGATTTGTAAATGGAAGGCAATTATTATATTTTTATTTAACTTTAACTGCAAGGCATATCCAATAATTATTTCTAGCTAGGTAATGGTATTTTATCTTCTGGAAAATATTTTGTGTATTACTTAGGATACGGTAGATTGATTGGACCTTGTACTTACTTGAAAATGTGTGACTTCGTGTGCTTATTAGATTTTATGGTGATTTTTACTATTAGGAGCTTCTGTTATACAGCGTTCAATGTAATTCCATTGTAGTTATTTCGGTTGCATACAATGAAGAATCTGATGCAAATCAAGGGGTCATTTGAGTACACGGAGATCCAAGCAATTTTTCTATGGGATTAAATTTACTTTTAAAGATCTGTAAAAGATAAATATATCCAATTTTCGTATAAGTGTTGAAACGCAAAATATAAGAAAGTTTCAGTTCATGGAAATGTGAAATATGAGAAACCTAAAACTGCATGGGAATATTTAGCTACTTGCACGTTGGAACAAGTACATGGGGTGAGTATTAAACGTCATATGCTTAGCGTATAAGTAAAAAATATAACTAGCTACCATAACCTATTTTCGCTCGCTCGATATTGTGCCTGTAATTTTTGCTGCAAATACATAATCATTAACACGAAGTGATGCCATTAGAATTCCTCATGCCACCATGTTTCTTTCTTGTGGGAGCACCTTTTGAATTATTGATTGTGACTAGATGTTTATAGAAGTTTCTGGAGATTTTTTTTTTTCACAAGGCAATGTGTATTATAGAACGTACATATGGAACTGTAATTGGCGGAAGCTTGGGTCCTAAAAATATCGATGAGATAAAAGTAATTCTATGGTAGGTAACAGTACTCCCAAAATTAATGTTTATCCATACTTTTGCACTCATACCCCCCTGTTTTTGCATTACATTCTCCACTGTACGCAACCGAAATAATAAAAAATATGTAAATTTCTGCTCTTATATTCAATAAAAAAAAAAAATATGAAACAACCCCATTTAGCCGTATGTAACAGAAGTGACCAATATAAAGAATAACTTATTTTACTTTAGTATTAAGAAAAATCCTTTTTCTGTGTCGGAGAGAGCATAGATGTCAGTAAATAACATCTTTTACATAACGTTAAAGGCAAATTCTGCTTTACATACCCCAACGTCCTTCAACTATTGGCTATATGTACGCTGTATAGCCTTGTAATAAATAACACAGCCAATTCTGTATACACATAGCGACAGCTAACAACCAAAATTTTTTTACGGAAAACCAAGTTTTTATTCCCTTAAATACGTAATTGAGCTGTTCACTACAGGTATATATGGGGCAGGCGGAGGAATAATAATGGCTCCACTTCGTGATATGAAAGACACGCCTTTCGCTCTGAAAATCACGGACAGTAGCGACAAGGATGCAAAGACGAGTTACAAAAACTTAGGTTTATTTTTCACTATACGCAATGCACATCACCTTTTAACATTCACACCATGTTCTCGTCCTAAATGCGGATGTATCTAAATAGTGCATCGGGCTTCTTCCATTTCCACTCTTCTTTTCGCACTTCAGTGACTCGAAACTTGACGATATTTTGTTTTTCAACACTTCCACACGTTTTTGAAAAATTACATTTTCTGGGTTAGGTACAGTAAAATTTACTTAACGCTAATGTTAGCTTTGATACCGTTTTGTGTAAAATGCCAGAACATTGTATTTGCAACCTTATACACTGGTGTTCAAGAGCATAGCATAATGGCAGTTCGTTCAATACACGCAGACCTAAATGTCCTAGCCACAACAAGCGTGTAGACATGTATGAAAGGCGCATCGCAGAGGAAAGACAAACTGAAACAAACAGTTCTACGGCAAGAAATTAGATTTTAATGAGGTATGACCCCACGGAGGCTGAAACTATGTCACACAAGAGAACCTGGTGTGTGCTGTGGATGTTGACCATCAATATGGCGTGTTATCAACCCTCTAGGATAGACACAAAGGCCTCACAGCGATGTGGTATGCTTTTAATGAGGGCGTTGATGAGATTAGCTGAAATACGTTCCCAATCCTCTCGAAGGTCAGCAGTCGTATGTTGAGGCGGCTGTCTGGCTGTAATTCGCCTTCCCAATGCATCCCACGCATGTTAGATGGGGTTTAGATCTGGGGACCGGGTTTAAAAAGGATATAAAATTGGCGCGCCACGGCCATCAATCATTGGATTTAGCTCCCTGAAGTCACACTTGGTGGCCTATCTTAGCCACCAGTTTTTTTTTTGTTTCTTTTCAAAATTCTCAACTTTATCGGTATCAAGACAGTGCTTCTGTTCACCACCGTCCTGTATTTCACCTTGATGCCGCGAGTGCATTTTCGGCACACCGTCGTACATACTGCGGGTTGTTGAGACGCCGCTGCCGTAGCGTGCAATAAAATTAGTCATTCGCTTGTTTCAGTTTTTTTATTTGCAAAGTAATTCATCTTGGTTCTTGGCTAATTTCAATATGAAGGTGCATCATTGTCTAACATGCATATAATTTATATTTAACACCAATAATAAAACATAATATGGTATATGGGGCCACCAGTGATTACAAATGGCCACCAAAAAGTTCTTCACGTGGCCTCATTGGCCACCAAACTTTAGAAAACTTTTTAAACACTGTCTGGGAACCGTACCGGCAACTCCATGCGTTGAATATCCTCCATCTGAAGGAATTCCTCCACCATGTTGTCTCGATGATCATACCTTATCATTAATGACAATGAAAGATGGACTCCACCACAGCAGCACATGAAGGTCCAGCACCTCGTCTCTCTACCACCGACCAGTTCTAGTACCGCCCTCGAAGGTGTGTCCACTGATACCACCCCTCATCCACCATACCGGTCCCTTTCCGTGATATTCTGCGGATTGTAGTGGATACCCTGTTCTCTGCAGATCATCGTTCTTTGCGAATCACTTTGTAGAGTGTATCGTAAACCGCCTGGGATACTTCTCTCCCCATGACGTCTGTGTTGGTCCCACTTCCAATAGCTTGATTACCCTCCCCTGCAACACAGTGTCCAAATTACGTCGTAGTGGCATGTTTCAGCACTCACTCACACCACAGACCAACACCTCTGCACTTCACGCGAGCACTAACTCCACTGAGGTGTGCTGCGCTCTTCTCCTGTGGGTGTACACCATGTCCCGACATGTCATTTAGATGCCACTAGTGCCTGTGAGCCGAGGTTGATGGACATCTCCATGTTACATTGCTAGCATATGCCTCCGTTCATGCACATTTTATGCATTCATTGCCCGGTTTTCGTCATTATGCTATACTTTTGGATAGAGATGGAAAAAAAAAGCAGCCTTTTTGAGTGGATTGATTTTCCTCATAGAACCAGCTTATTTCTAAGAAAGAAAAACTGATACGTTGAAAACTTCGGCTCTTTTGGTTTTGAAGATTTCTGCATTCCACTTGGCTATCTTGCTTTCTTGTTATGGCTTTTATGATTAGAGACACTCTGTAACATAGGGGAGCGCAACGACTACTTCGGTTTCCGCGCCCGGCTATTTCCGGAAAACGTCACTCTAACTCCTATGTCACGCGAAGCACAATGGAAATGAAACGGTCGTAGTTACATAGACATCAATACACAGCCGTATTCAATCCACCATTGGATGAGGCCTCTCCCCGGAGGGAGGAGATTGGTCTACTGCTGGGTGGACACCGTTCCAGATCCGCACACCTTGGAAAAAATCCTTGGCAGCGCCGGGAATCAAACCCGGGACCGCTCAATCCATAGTCAGACACGCTAACGACTAGGCCAAGGGGAGGGGGTAGTGCTTAATAAATATATTTAAATATTTTTCTTTTCTTAGTGAATAGAATAGACATACATATTGTGTACTGTTGAGTAAAGCAGAGTGAACTCATTTCAAAATGACAGTGAAAAAAAAAAGAAAAGATATGCTGGGCATGTATGCTTGCTTGCTTGCTGTAGAAATAGGTATGAAAAAGATTTCGGAACTATGCTAGAAACACAAATAGAAGCAGTTTCAGAAATGATTTTTTTTTTTTTTTGTTTGTTTGTTTGTTTAAAATGAGGGTATCTTGACAAAAACTCTTCTGCCTTTTCAGAAAGGCATTATAAGATCTGTGAACGCTTTTTTAGAATTCCATAAATATGTTACCATGAAGAACCTGGTTATTTACATCCATTCATGTAATGACTGTTTCCATTTCGAATCGTCCATGGTGGTCCACACGACTGTCTCAGATTTCATTCATATTTTTTATATGGGATTACGTGCAAAACTATTAGACTCATATTTTTTCTTTTTACCTCAAAAAATTTCCATTCGATTTACAGCCTTTCAAAATGGCCGGCCTCAGCACAAGTAGTTCGAAAAACCAAAAATTATGTCAAATTTAAAAGTTTACTGTGGAGAAACTAATGTACTTAGTAGCATAAGCTGAATGGTAGGAAGAAAACAAAGTAGTATGCTTCAGTGGAGGGTAAAAATTCCCCTGATACTCCAATACGAATCGCGCAGTTAACTTGCAATGTTGCCATCTTTTGAGATTTTTTTTTCTAACTTTAGATAAAAAAAATTCGGTACCCATGGGTCATACGACCATTTGCTTCCACCATCATAAGGACCTCTATAAGTTGTGTTAAAACTGTAAAGGCTTTACGTTTCTGATGATTACGTCTCAAGTTACAGCGTCATGAAAAGCTGAAATATTCATTATGTCTCCATGTTTGGACGCCATTTTCTAAAAAAAGAAACCCTTTTAAAAATCTGAATTTTTTTATTAGCATTCGAGAAGTGCCTGAACATTAATATCCTTTTTACCGTTAGTGTGGCTCGAGCCCCTAGCCTTGGCAATTAATTATTGAAATTTCGATTTTTGTACTCCGGACACTTAAGATTATCTGGTGGTTATAAATGGACATTTAGATCCTATATACGAACTTGGCACCCCTAAGTATCACGAAAATGATCCAGAAAAGAAGGAAATGCGTTCAGCAAACAAAATACCAAGAAGAGGATGCCAAGGCAATTATATGCTCATGAGATATCAGTGTTGCTAATTTATGCAGCTGTAATGGATCAAAGTTCATAGAAGGGACCAGTACAACAAAACAACAAAATAAACTGTAAATTATGTAGGCAATTGAAAAGTATGTACTGTACGTTGTTTTTTATTCTCTTGGATATAAAATGTATGTTGATTTACTGAATGACACGTAGTATAAGAATACTATCGATAACGCTAGTAAATACGTTACAATAACCAAACGATAAATATCAAACTCTACTATTATTAAATTATTAACACGAAGGTAATGCTAAAAAATAGCATCAAGACAATGTTTTCAGTGTTAAAATTACACGTGCTTTGCACATAAATATTGTCTGTTAATGAGAAACTATAACTGATTGAAATAATATACAAGAATGGTTTTTACAACTGGTTGTTCAAATATATATATTATTATTACTTCAATAAAAATATAGCGGATGAATATAAATAATGATTTAAACAAAGAAAGAAACTTTCATGCAATTTGTCGCAGACATTTAACCCGTACGGTACTAACGGGGTGTTCGTCGAACCAACAACCAATTAAACTGTGAAATGTGCTTTTCTGCCTGAACAAACAGTTCTAAAAAAATTAACATTGTCAAATGGAATGTTAAGAACAGAATTCTACTAGATTTGTGCCTAAACGGCTTATTGCTTACCCTGTAGGCGCCCAGAATTTGGACTGGGTTCGACAGACACTCCCCTTAGTCATTCATGTTACTCTTTTTTATCCGACTCAAAATATCATTACGGATGTGTGTTTTTGTTTTTTGCTAGCAATAAACACTGGTGCATCTGGACTTGGAAACACTGATAATTTAAGCGCCACTTAGTTTGATATTGATGAACGAAATTGTTGGATTTGCAGTATTGAAAGGAAAGTAATTCGTTGAATATCCTGCGAGTTTCATATTTTGATTTGCAGCACTTTTTCGTAGCTACAATATGAATGTTTTGAAGTCTAATACTGTTTGTGCAGAGTGTCGTATTGCATAGTAATAACAGCGAAAGTGTTCTTAGTTATCTAAAATTGAAATGTCTGGAAAACGTGTTATAGTATTACAGATTTTTTTAATATCCAATTATGTAAGTTTAAAATAATATGTCGAATCTAATTATTCAGATATTCAATATAAACTAAACAAATATTTTTGTTTCACAAAGAAAGTCAAACATTTCTCATATTGTGAATTCCATTTCATAATTGGTCGAAATCTTTGGAGTTTCCATAGTTGCAGCTTTTTTCTTTGTTTAAAAAAAAATTGAATTATTATATCTGGAATGAGAAATGGATGCACTGAGTATATGCTATTTTGTAGATTTTGTGAAAGTTACCAATGGTAAACATAAGACATAACAGTGAAATGTCCATTTATAACCACCAGAAAAACTTAGTTTCCCGAGTACAAAAATCGAAATTTCATTAATTAATTGCGAAGGCTAGGGGCTCGGGCCGCACAAACGGTAAAAAGGATCTTAATGTTCAGAGACTTCTCGAATACTAGTAAAAAATTCAGATTTTTAAAAGGTGGGTTTTTTGAGAAAATGACGTCCAAACATGGCGACTTGGATGAAATTTTTAGCTTTTCATGACGCTGTAACTTGAGACGTAATCATCAGAAACGCAAGCCCTTTACAATTTTAACACACCTTATAGATGGTGGAAGCTAGTGGACGTATGACCCATGGATACCGAAAAAAATTATCTAAAATTCGAAAAAAAATCTCAAAAGTTAGCAACATTGCGAGTTAATTGTGCGATTCCTATTGGAGTATCAGGGGAATTTTTACCCTCCACTGAAGCATACTACTTTGTTTTCTTCCTATTATTCAGCTTGTGCTACTAAGTACATTAGTTTCTCCATAATAAACTTTTAAATTTGACATAATTTTTGCTTTTTCGAACTACTTGTGCTGAGGCCGGCCATTTTGAAAGGCTATAAATCGAAGGATTTTTTTTTAGTAGAAAGAAAAAAAAATATGGTTCTTATAATTTTGCACGTAGGTCCCGTGTAAAAAAATGAATGAAATCTGAGACCATGATGGCGACTAGTTTACTCTTGCCTGGACGATTTGAAATGGAATCAGCCTAATACCAGAATTTTCTCAAGTTATACCCTCCGATTATTTTTAGTTTATAAATCTTTTATAAATGGGGACTGCAAATTGAACACTTTTTGGTGTCCCAGGGCGACTACCACTTTTTTGTGTTAAAACAGTACAACAAACGATGTTGGTTCAACACAATCGAGGTTATCAACACTTCGATCGTACTTTTTTTCCGGCGAATTTCAACGGTTCTAAAAACATAACTTCCTTATTTTATGGGCAGTGCGCAAGTTGGAAAAATATTTTAGGCGGAATGGTGTAAGCACACAATTTTATAAAAAATAAATTTTTAATTAATTTTACAATAAAAAAAAAACAGTGTGCATTCCATCATGAAGGATGTGGTTTAAGAGCGTCATAACAATAGCTAGAACACGCGTAACCAATAGAAGAAAGTTAAAAATAGTCGCTAGCGGTAAATTATTAGTTAGAAAACAAATATATTATATAGTTAATGTAAATTGTCACAAGACTACAAGATCACGATGCTGCTAACAAAATAGCCGAAAACATTTTCGAGACTATGCGTTTATACGTTCGTCAAATTATGCCTGAACTCTGGAGGCATTGCGGCCCAACTTCAGCACTGCATATAGGCATGAAATTGTGATATGTAACACACAAAGTACCAGTCTAAAAGTGCAAACAGTATTGTTTAAATACCTTTTCATTCCTATGCATTATTCCTCTTCAATTTTGAGAGTAATTTCCATAAGAAAGTTCAAACCCCCGTGACAACACACGCTCAAAACTATAAAGTATCGTTTTGTATGGTTAACTTTTAAATTTTGTTTAAGGCCTTTAGGGATCTAAGGCTCAGGCCGGGATAGGGGAAGGGAAAGGATTCGGAAAGTTGTCGGCCAGGCCCTATGTTGAAGGTGCCATCCCGTCATTTGCCTGGTGTGACTAAGGGAAAACCATGGAAAAACTTCAGTAAGGATGGTCGACCGCTGGAACGAACCCACCACCTCCCGAATGCTACGCCAACGCTCTACCACTCAGCTATGGCGGCTCGGTTTGTATGGGTAACATTTTAAATCTATCGGATCAAATGTTTCAGACTATGTTCTAGTAACTGAATATTTGCCCTAACATTCCCAATATTGACCCTTGATATGGTAAACTTCAAACCATCTATCAATTCAAAGATCGACATCGCATTTTCCTACAGTACGTTCCATACAACTTTGTGTCCGTCGAACGCACACAGTGTCTCGCCGAACAAACTTTGCAAAAGGATAAAAGTAAAATAAATAATAATAATAATAATAATATAAAAAAAACTGTGGATCGAACCGCCCTAGCTCGAGTGGTAGAATGTTGGCGTAGCATTCAGTAGTTCGTGGGTTCGATCCCAGCGGCCGACCATCCTGATTCAGGTTTTTCCATGGATGACACTTTTAACATAAACCCTTTCCGACACCTTCCCGAATCCTTTCTCCTCCCCTTCCCGGTCAGAGCCTTTAGATGCCTAAAGGCCATAAATAAAATCCTATGAAAGGGAGAAAGAGGTCTTGGACGAAAACCTCCTCATTAGCTGTGGACTTAAATAAAATTAAAAGTAGAAGCAGGGTTGGAAGGTGAGAGCTTTTAGGTTTACGGGCCTGTGTGTATACATAATTTTGTTTGTAAATCCTTCTTTCAAAAAATATTGTTTTGTTATAGAAAGAGTTATAACACGAAGAAACGTTACTAATGTCAAGAAGAGTAAATGTATCTTTGTAGAAAAAAATATTATACGTATTGTTAGAATAAAGAACAATACATTGTGATTTATTAAAACGTTGTGTATTTATAACCTATGAAAATTCTGAGCGTTTCTGTTGGAAATAAGGCTGACTGTGTATTCTTGTTTAAATGCCTTCACTCGATCTTGTCGGCTGAGTGACGTCACGCCTGGCTGACGTCTGGCAGAAGAAATTTTCCGAAGATCGTAGTCGTTGCGCCCCCCTGCCGTAACATACAGTGATCTGGTTATACGCCATATGCCGCACGATATAAGCAAAAGAATTTGGGACTTTCCCAATTTCTTGTAAATTCATTCACTCCCCTTGCGCAATTGCACTGTCTTCTCTACGAGCCACTTCAGTTGCAAGCTGATCTGTTACGTAGGTGATACCATACGTCGTGCATTCGAAGCTTACACATTGCAGTTTCTCTTCCCTTTAGTGCTTCCGTAAAACGTTTCAGACTAGAGCAGGGTTTCTCAACGTGGGGGTCGCGACCCTCAGGGGAGTCGCGGGTTGTCTGTAAGGGGGTCGCAAGGAAAGGTGAGAAATACATTCAACCAAGGTTTTGTAGGCTAACACTAATACATTTCAAAGAAAGTATTTCATTTTACTTGTTTTTATAATTACTAAAGATAATGTAATTCATTGAATAGTTTTCCGGTAATATAATTAGGATATTTATTATCAAATGCAGGAAATCAACTGTCATATTTTCAAATGGAAAGCAAATGTTACAGAAAATAAAAGCAAGACAAAAAGAATTAAAACGTTATGAAAGATTGCACAAGTTTTCTAGGGTAGCGCGAAATCTGAGTCTCTTTTGATTTAACCAGTAAAAAATGTCAGGTTCAATTTTTGCCATACACATTATCAACTCACTTTCAGTTCTACGTTAAAAATTAGGTACCCATCCTTGTCCTAAATACCACGTTTTTAATATAGAGACTCTTTAGTAATTCATGCAACTGAGAAACAGACCTGTAAAAACGAAGGTTTTCAAGATATTTCCATGAAATTATGTACAATCGCTCACAAAGCCCTGACGTTTTAACATTGTGAAAATAATTTTCCAAACTAAATTTTCACTGCCGTCTTGGGGTTCAGATTCAAAAGTAAAAGTCACTTATGGGAAAATCAGTGTTAATTCAGAGGAGCAGTTTTCCTTGTCTACATTTATTAATTACCAAGAAATTAAGTCAGATGGTGATTTCTGTTTATAAAATATTGCAGCTCCAGATCAAGAGATGATACAATATTTATTGACAGAAATCACCGCTGACTTAATATCGTGGTAATTAATCGAATTAGACAAGGAAAAATGTTCCTCTGAATTTAACATTGTATTTTCCCATAAGCGAGATTCACTTTCGAATTTAAACCCCTAAACGGAAGGTTGACATTTAATTTAGGGAAATTATTTTCACTGTTTCAAAACGTCAGGGTTGTGTGAACATTGTAGAAAATTTCATGAAAATATCTTGAAAATTTTCGTTTTTACAGGTCTGTTTCTCAGTTACACGAATTAATATACAGTGGGTGGACAACGAATTAGGAATTAAAATAAATGTATATTTTCTAACAATATTTCACTTTGTAGGCTATATTTACAATGCGCTTATCCATATGTCAAACGTGTATAGCTAATGTACATATTTGCACATCACTGGCGACAATTAGTACTTCGTAGGTCCCCCTTTTGCTCTAATAACAGCCATAATGCGTTTTTGCATGCTATCGATACTCCGTGCCCCCATGTCAGTAATAGCCGCTTCATGTTAACATACTCTCTGAAGGTGCTGTTTAAGTTCAGGAATATTAGTGCACACTAGACTGCTGACCTTAGTCTTCATAATAGTCCATATCCCTTCGACTGGATTAAGGTCTGGGGTGTTCCCTGGCTAGTCCAACACTTTGATGCCGAGTTGCTGCAGATGACTCATGACGAGTTTTGAAGTATGGTAGGGTGCCCCATCCTGCATGAAGATTCCATCATTTTCTGGGTAACACTTAGTTATTTGAGGAATCAGACAAGTATTCGGGACATGTTTGTACTGTTCCTTCCTCATAGAGCCCTCAACAAAATACAATGGCCCAGTGCCATGCACGGAGATCACACTCCAGACCATCAGTTTACCGGGGTGTTTCACAGTTTCCTTAACGCTCTCAACTGCTCTCCAGGACGTCTCCACACATGTTGCTGCCGATCTTACATAATTTCCACCGTCGACTCGTCGGAGAAACACACCTGCAACAAGGAAACACATGGAGTAAACTTTATTTACAAAAAACAGTAATTGCAATTATTTTTAATTGTGATACCATGTTTGACCATGCCTGCAACAGAGTGTGGTCAATGGACTGAATTCGTTCATAAAGCAATAGAACAAAGAAACTTACCTTTGACAACTCATTGGCAGTGCAATCTTTATGCATCAAAGCCCAAGATAAGCGTTTTTTCATCATGGCTGATGTTAACTTCGGCTTTTTTGTTGGACGGCAGGATCGTAAACCAGACTCGTGAAGTCTCCTACAAACTGTCTTTGTGCTTACATGACAACCTGCATCACTCAAGCGATCACGAATGTTCTGAAAAGTAGCCTTTCAGTTCCGCAAAGCAATCTTCTTAAGCATTCTGTCCTGCCTTGGCGTCGTTTTTCTCAGTCCCCTACAGTTTTGTCGCTTTGCTGTTCCTGTATTTTAATTCTTCCAACACTTTGTGGAGAAACATTACATTTCCTGTCAATTTCACATGCTTTAGTTAGAACATTTCACCATAATTGCAATTTCGTTTTTCTTACTAGGACTCAAGTCTCTTCTTTTACCCATTCCTCTTGTTTTCTTATTAATCACACAGGACACACCAAATTAATACTATATTCACTTGGAAAACTCTGATGATTGATCGTTCACCTAATTCAGTTCCACAAAGCAACTTCCTTTCCCACTCTTGTGAATAAACTGCACGACACAAACCGATACAAACACTCTCACTGACAGTACGTACACCATTACAAGGGAAACACTTGGACCTCAACGACTTCTAGCGGTGGAGCCCTGAAGTACCACCCCCGGCAAGTCACCAGAAGAGCCTCACATTCATTTTCACTCAAATAAATCACCTACGTGAGTATACAGTTACTACAAACTCCTGAAAAGGGTTCCAACTTAACAATTCCTAATTCGCTGTCCACCCACTGTGTATATTCGTATGTGTGTGAAAGAGAGTTGAAGCCTCCAGGAGGCTATTTAATACAATGCGAAACGAAACTGCTTATTATAATAAAGAAAATTACTTTTGGGATCGCCGGCTGGAAGGCATGGTAAAAGGGGGTCGCGGCATGAAAAAGGTTGAGAAACGCTGGACTAGAGTAACTGTTTTGGTAATGTCTGTCATATGATATTATTGCAGATCGGATTGTACACTTATATATACAGGGTGTATCTTAATATGTGGGACAAAATTCACCTACGAATTCCTGACACCAAAACAAGGAAAAAGTTCACATAAACATGGGTTCGATTCTGCTTTGTTTTCGAGATACAAGGTTTCCAATTTTTGAGCCCAAAATCGACTCCTGTCAGTGGTAAATATCAATGAATATTTCGCCATAAATCAGAAACAATGCTTTAGAATAAAATTTATTTTTCGGAAGGTGATTTGTGACAATTCGCTGAATATTCGGAGTGAAAAAATGATCCATTTGATTGTCAGTGCTGCCAACCTGATATATCGTTTAATTTTATTCAAATGGAACTGCGTCAGTTTATTGAATATATAGTATCCTATAGTGATGGTAAATATAATATGTGAAGCACATAATGCAAACTGTGAATGGTATACGAGGTGAAATATTTCTTATGTCCATTTTCAATGTTTAATCTCGTATTATTTTAACAGTTTGGTAAAGATAACAGTGATGGTAAACGATAAAAGTACGTTAGACATATACGGAGATGGTGCTGCCATAATTTGTTGGAGATCGTTGCTTTACATCAACCTTAAAGAAAAAAAAATCAAACACTAAATAAAAAGCAAATTTGGTGCTTTGGGAATTTATAAAGATCAGTTTTTGATTTCTGTTTTTGTTAGTTTTTCACTAGTTAATTTTTAAATTTAATTAACACTAATTTTAAAAGATTTTTAATGCCAGTAAACAAAAAGCCAGAAGAAACGCCGAAATATCTTTTTAAAAAATCCAACTAATGCATTGCCATCCAGCGGTGAAAAAAACGAACATACGTACCCGGTAAACCTTACCATGTATAGACGACAGTAAGCATGACCAAATATCTGATTCTAGAGCACAGCGCCGTCAAAACATTAACGGCGTCTCCTAAAAACAATGGCGCGCCAACGCGGTAAATTTAAAAATGCGCTTCGACATTCATGCCGGAAAACTGATTGAACGGGAATATTGATTGCCAGATTTTAGATTGTCAACCTGTACACAGATTAAGCAGTTTGTCTAAAGGCAGAAAGAAAGGCCGTAAAAGATGAAAGATACTTAAGTAGATTTTGTATGGCTGCCCTAAACAACGCAAGTTGAACTCAGTCTTCATGTCTGAGGAAACAGACATGGAAGGAAAAGGTTGTTTTTTTCGTATACCTTTTTCAGTCAGTATGTTACGTAAATGGTAAATGATATCTCGTTAAGAAATGTTTTCAGATGTGTGCAAATGAATATGCGCGAGTATATTTGGAACGTAACTGGTACATATCATTTTGTGTACTATATATGAGACATTAATGTTTTTGTTTCTAAATAGTATTTATTATTTTTCCAGGCATTAGTTTCAGAAAATGAAGACAAAGAAAAAAAAGTTTTTCGGGAAGAAATCTAAGCAGACAAAGTCAGCATTTAAGTCGAGGAAAGAAATAAGGAAAGATGAGCGGCGCCTTAAGAAACAAAAGAAGCATGAGTTCTTTCAAAGAAAAAGAAATTCTGACGTAAGCCGTCCTTCTGAAAATACTGAAGTCTCTCACAAACAAAGAATAAAACCAACAATAAAGGGCAATGAGATGCTAAATAAAAGCATAACAGATGAGATGAAACGACTGAAAAAAGATATGCAGAAGGAGCGAGTGAAGCAGTTAAAAATGGCCAATGAGGAGGAAGATATGCATATTAAAAGACTAGAGAAAGATTTGAAATTGAAGAAGCGTAAAAGAAAGACGTTACCGAAATCGTTCGTTGCTGATGGTTTAGATTGTATCCTTTAACATGACGCTTTTATTATGTGGTAATATAATTAATATTTCGAGGTGCGACTTGCATTATGATTGTGTGTGTTTCTTTTGTTGTTGTTTAATCTTAAAAAAGAGTGTCTACTGACCAGATGGAAAACCTGGAATTAGCCTGGAATTTTATTTTGGACCTGGAAAACCTGGAAAAACCCTGGATTTTTCTAAAGTTATTATTTTAAATTTATATTTTCAGTATTAATTTCACTCATTTAAAATAAACTTTATTGAATTTGTAAATTTAAGGTCACAGAATGAGGCAGTTAAAGTAATTATTTTTTGCAAGAAGCTCTCAGGGACTCTAAGACTTCTTGTGAGTATAGGTGTGAAGACCCCGATGGTACCCGAGCTGATGTCAGCTTTACTTCTTCTTTCTAACTGATGCTCTGTTTTGCTCCTCACTTCAACTTCTTATCCTCTACTCTAATCAAGCATGTCTTTTTATATTCTCTAATTGGGCTACTTTGGTCTGATGTTAAACTAAGTTCTGAAATCACCTTAACTTCAATATATATTTTGTCAAATACTTAAATTCAGAAAACCATTTTAAACGCACCGAGGACCCAATTACAACTATTATGATTTCCCTTAAAGTCTTTAATGTCACCCACTTAAGTAGTTGCTCCAATGTGAATTGGATAGGTTCGGAATGGCTTTCGTACTGTCTTCAGGCCGTCGTTGAGATGTAATTTAAATAGTATTTTGTGAGGTTAGATTTATATTAAATAGTGTAAATACTGTGATCAGCTAATTTACTGAGGTACACTTTTCCTAGGTTCCCATTTATTTATTCGAGATTAACCCATGTCGAATTTTAACACATCTGTGCTTACCAGTACATACATTTTGGTAATTCTTTGCTTTCATAATTTTTATACTCGAACAGGAATTAGTTGTAAATATGACCTAAATTCATTTTACCTACACATGGCAGATATTAGACTCCAGTTCTTGCAATATGACCGCAGCCGCTCACTTTTTTAAAAATAGAAGACTTTGATGTTAAGCAACAGTGACAACGGAGTAATTAAAAAATAGTGGGTTTTACAGTCGGACTCAAGGGTTTCGATTAATAAATAATACACATCTTTCCACATACAGTGGTCTCTCGGTAATTCGGCAGATATCGGACCAGAGCACTGCCGTATTACCGAAAACGCCGGATTATTGGAAATCACTAATAATGACGCATTTAAACTGCAGAAGCTATGTTTTATCGTTTACATTATGATATGGGTAGGTCACAGCCTTGAATGCAACAGCTAAACTGAAGCCATATTTTGTGATGCGTGTGAAAGGAAATACAAACTAACTTATGAACTAACCTAGATGTGTAATATTGCATCGTAAACCAACCATGTAATTTACAACGACCTATCTAACAAAGACTAACCTAATTACTAACAAACTTATGTGAATTGATTATTTACAAACCAGCCTAATGCACACAAATTGTAGTTTTGCACTTGCATAATGGTGTAAAATCCCGATATGCTGTGACTGTATAATGTTTGTGTGAAGTTTATGTGTTTTTCCTTTGTTACTTATCGCTTTTACTTTTGTTACTAATGGCTATTAACAAGTTTTACCTTTCTGGAATAAGCACCGAGACTATACTGTTTGGAATGAAATAATCTTTACATTGTCCGATGTTATGATGCAGCCAGATGAACATCGTAAGCTTAATTGAAGCACGTCAGATGGCGGGATTTTTTATATCTTGGTTCTAAGTAGGTTAAAACAACTAACCTTTTACTTTTTCAACGGAAATATGTCTTCGAAGAAGTTATAAACTATTTCCAAAATACTTCAAAGTGTCGGAACGAGAATATAAATATTCTCTGTTATAATGTAAAGCGTCAATCTGAGATGGCTAAGGTATATGTTATACCCAAGTACGTAAAACGTATTGTAGATATAGTTTGAACTAGAACTAAACATAATAACAGCAACAGCTGTTCAGTTCAATAAACAAATTTTAGTTTACCTCGTTTTTTCTGTGCGACTTACTGAGCTCGCCTGAGAAAATGATGTTTTCTCGGGGTCAAGGCTCATAGAAATCGAGTTTAGCCTCACCCGCAAGGCTTGGGTCCATAAAAGCAGGCATCTCGGTTGGCTGGAACTACTGTGAAGTTACCGGACTACGCATCAGCAGAACCGCGACCGAATCTACCGACTGAAGCGTCTCGCCGGAGTAAAAACTATTTGGTCCAACGTCCTATATTTAACCCATTACAATATATGTATGTAATACTGTATGATACACTACATTAGTACATACACGCAATTGAAGTGTTAACATAAACTGAAACTACAATAAAGAAAAAATTAAACTTACAAAACTGTATTTGTTTTGTATCAGTAGTCTACATTGTTTCATTGAAGTGGAAGGCATAAAATAATTTTCTATTGTCTGCTTTTTCACTTTAAATGACATTTTGAACACTTGTTCTTGAAGTCGCTTCAATACTAGGATGTCATTCGCGAAGACACCATTTATAAAAACACCGGATTACTGGCAGCGCTGGATAAGTGAAGTGCCGGATTATAGAGGGAGTACTGTACTTACATATACATATTTATTAAACCTCACATACAATATAATATAGTCTTGAAAAAAAAAAAAATGGCCATACTTAAATTACATCTCTATGACGGCCTGAAGACGGAGCGAGAGCCACTCAGAACCTTCATATTGAAGCAACTACTTAAGAGGGTGACATTAAAAACCTTACTTTAAGGTGATCATAATAGTTGAGGTCAAGTTCAATTGAATTTGAGCCGGCCGAGCGGTCTGCGGCGGTAGGCCATTGGCTCGAAGGTCCCGGTTCGAGTCCCGGCAGGGGCATGGGTGTGGATTTTAACAGCTAAAGGCGAATCGTGACGGGCCGAAGTACAAAGTTACTAACTGGCCCATATAAAAATAGTTTTTTAAAATTTAATTTGATTTTTTTTTATATTGTGTTTAAGCAACTTTATCTAGTCGGGTAATTGATAAAATAAACATACTTTGTGTGTTAGTAAGAAGAAAATTGTTATAAATTAATAATACATGATATATCACTAACACAAAGGAAAGCTGGAAGGGCAATTTAAGGTAAATTTATGAAAAAGTAAGGAATTTACCTACAGCTTATTTGCTCCATAGAAAAACAAACACAAGTTACACAATATACACATAGTTTTTCGCGATATTTCGGTATATTACGACCGTATTCTTGCTTGTAGAAGAATGAATAACAGACTAAGATGACAGTGGCACGACGTAGGGGACGACGCATTAAGTTTGGAGAACAATTGACTGCTATATAGCGCGTGGATTTCAGGAGCTTGGAACAGTTGACAACTGTACAACGTGTAAGTTCGGGATGGAATTGTAGAAGAAAAATTGTTGAAAAAGCAGAGCAAACGGGAGGTTTAGAGAAGGTCAGCATTCATTTTCGCGTTCAAACCATGAATAAAGGCGCCCTCCCACAGACCGCGTGTTGAGGTGCTGGTCGTGGGGGTAAAATGCGTATTATGGCAACCAAGAAAGATAGGTCAGAGTTGGTGTTGTGAGACTCTGTGTGTAAGGAGACAGGGCATCCGGTTTGTTGATAGCGCAGAAGTATTCTAATCCGTTTATGGACAAGCTCCAACATGATTTCCTGCAAACCCAGTACTTGACCCCACTACTTTGGATAAAGTTTTTGGATGATATCCTGATGTCATGGACTCATGATGAAATCGTTGTCAACACATTCCTAGAAAAGCGGAACCAATTCCGCGTTGTCCAGTTCTCGTGGTCCGTCTCTAACAAAAGAGTCACATTCCTTCACGTGGACATCACTTTAGAAAACACCACTCTCACTACTTCCGTTCACATAAAACCTACCAACCACATGCAGTATTTACACTACTCAAGCTCTCATCCTTACCACATTCCACCAACTCTGCTACTGAAACTTACAACCTCCAGGAGGCTCTAGTGAACCGTGGCTACCCATCTAACCTTGTAACCAAACAGATTTGCCGTGTATCCTTACACATTCAACCCACTGAAACCTCCAACACTAATCCCAACCCACCGGCTCTAAACACCCTGTTTCATCCTAAACTAACCAAGGTCAAACAAATCCTACACTCTCCAATCTAAACCAGACACAAGATCAGTATTCTCCACCAAACCGAGATTAGTTTTCATCATCCCCCTAATCTGGGAAACATTTTGATTCGTACCAATCCTTCCTCGTCACCACCCCAAACCGGCGGCCACATGTGCAAGAGACCCAGATGTAGAACCGGCTTCATTTTCATCACTTCTCCCACAGTCACTATCAATACTGCTAGTGGCTGATACATCCTAAATCCCAAGGAACCATGCCACACCTCCAATGTAATATCATAGACCTCATAATAGATAGACTTAGCACCTCTCCCCAATTCTGGCTGCGTTAAAACTAATGGATTTTTGTTCAGAGAACGTGATTTTGAATCCATCCGCTAGGTAACTCTACTATGAGGTCTATGGCAGATCCACCTAGCGGATGGATTCAAAATCATGTGCTCTGAACAAAAATCCATTAGTTTTAGCGCAGGCAGAAATGGGGAAGCGTGCTAAGTCTATTTATTATGAGGTCTATGGTAATATACATCCTAACCTGCAAGTTCTGTGATGCCTTTTATGTGTGGGAAACAGGTGGTGCTCTTCACATTAGTATTAACAACCATCGTCACTTCTGTACTATCAACAAACCCGATGCCCCAGTATCCTTACACACCGAGTCTCACAACACCAACTTTGACCTATCTTGGTTGCCATAATATACATTTTACCCCCACGACCAGCACTTCAAGACGCCGTCTGTGGTAGGGCGCCTTTATTCATGGTTTGAATGCGAAAATGAATCCTGACCTTAACCTTCAATAACTTTAAACCTCCCATTTTTAACACTTTTCCTTCTCAAAGTTACACGCAATATAGTTGTCAATTGTTCCAAGCTCCTGAAATCCACGCGCCATATAGCAGTCAATTATCTCCAAACTTGAAGCGTCATTCGCTACGTAGTGCCATTGTCGTCTTAGTCTTTTATTCAATCAACATTTGTTCGTCTTTTCTTCTACAAGCAAGAATACAATCGTAATATACCGAAATTTCGCGAAAAACTATATGTATATTGTGTACGTGTATGTGTTTGTTCTCCTATGGAACAAATAATCTGTAAGTAAATTCCTTGCTTATTTCATAAATTTCCATAATACATGATACATTTGTGTAAATAAAGTCACTGGCCATTCCCCATCAGGAAGAATATGCAATAAAATGTGACCATGTGAATTCAAATGTGCTTCGAAGTTGTGTTTTACATGCACATAAATTTAACTCTTATTGATTTTTTTTAATGTTTTTTAAGTATTGATTAGATTTACTAAAGAGTATTGGTTAGAAATTATATTTCGTTAATTTTGGATTTGAACTAATTTTTCGTTGAAATTTTATAAAAATATGAATCCTACATTTAGGTTGTACCATTTGTTTGTTTGTTAGTGCATAGTTTTCTAACTGCCTTCTGGTAGGAAATATTCTACTGTATTTTCTTGTTTGAAATCGTTCGAAAATGTACATTTTAGTTAGTACATAGATATTTTTTCATGTTCTATAATGACTTGAAGAAATAGTATCTACTTGGTATATGTGTCTTTTAATTGATAAACATTTTTTTGTTTGTTTGCAAGAAGAACAAATGTTATAAATTAATGACCTGGAAAAAGTAGAAAAATAGACCTACAAAACCTGGAAAAAAAAACCGGAATTTTAAAATTGACATTCTTTAGATACCCTGTAAAATTGAGTATTTGTAATCGACTAGTTTTTTGTCTTTTTGTGTACGTTTCGTTGTTAATTGTGTTAGTTAGAGGAAAGAATGTGGCGTCAGAACAAGCTTCGCATCAAAAGCGCAATCTACATGCCGGGGACTGTGGCGAATTCCTCTAATCCAACTTCTGTATAGGCTAGGTATAGAGTGGTAGGGCAGATACCAATTTAGTTATGATCAGCATCACATGGTGTGCTGTGTATCCGTACTCTTTCCCGGATTCAAATTCGGGCGTGCTTCGAACTGCACGTTACTAGTAGTTCCCGTTCCTTGGAAGTTATGTGATCGATTACAATTGAAATCGCTACTGAAATAAGCACATCTAAAGTTAGCTAAGGGGCTGTTTTTCAGATAACATTATGGTGCTGACCTTATATACTGCTGGAGCCATGCCGCAGTAAATGGCGTCTGCTAGCAACAAACATTTCGCCCATACAATATATTTCATGCACTTTTGTACCCTTCAGTGTTGTGTTTGCTTTAAGGTACGGTTCGTTTATGCGCTTACGCGCGCGCGACGCTCTACTATGCTTGACACATTTATATGATTTACTTTTCGCGCAGTACAAGTTTAAGATCTTTATGTAAACAGTATTTCTTACAGTAACAAAATTTTAGACATGATTACAAACAACTATAATAATAATATAAACAACACTTTAAATTAAACTCAACTTTCATTCAGTTTAAAACAGTAGTGTTACTTCAGTTTGCTTGTATACTCTGCTGCCATCTATTGAAGACAAAACGTACTACAGGTTTGCATGGATTCTCTATCTTTCGGGGTTTACCAACAATTTCATAGCATTTTCGTCCAATTCTTGACGTAGCTTTCAATCGTCATCTCTGCTGAAGTTCATATTTGGCACAAAATACTCAAGATTCAATGAAAACACGAATGTGTAAACTGCACATAATACCATGCAACGCTTGCGACTGCTGCAGCTTGACTGCTCTCCGAAGGAGTCGTTGCAACAGTTGCTAGCGACACCATGCGTCCAACGCGCAAACCAAACCACCTTTACTTATTTCCCTTCAACGTGTCAGTGCAATGGCGCTTGCAGCAGTTGCATGCGATCTTCGTATGCGCCAATCGCACAAACGAAACTGCACCTTTACTGACCGAATAAGGTAGAATAGGCTGCATGTGTGGTAGGAGAGCTCTAATTGACTCAGCGAAGTCAGATTCAACAGTCAAGAACTCTCTTTGTTGCAGATATGTACATTTATTCTCAAATATACTATAGCTAGATTTTATTGTTTTGTTCTATACGTAAACATAATTTTCATAAATTTTTCATTGTCCTGATGTAGAATGCGCAGTGTTTTAATATGTCCAGTATTCAGACAGTCAGTATTTCCCTTTATTTCAATTTGTATTGTTTGTAGATAAGTGATATTTTCCAAGCGCCTCACGGATCATTATGCCAAGAAAACAGTTAGAAGGGTGAAAACGAACAGAAAAAAGGTGCTAACTATTTTTCACTGATCTTCGTAACTCTACGTGCCCCACCGACATGCTTTGTCTAACGACAAAATATTTTGAGTTTGATATGTGTTCAAGAACTCCTCTGCTTAGCTAGTGTTTAATAGTTTTACCTTCGGTCAGTGCACATTAGTTTTCGATGTTGACTCAGCTTCGTGACTGGTGAACACGTAACATTAATTTAAAACGAAATCCGCCTGGCAAGTATTTTCCCTTCGTGGACTGTAGAATCAAGAGTAATAGGTTTGTGTGTTCAGGAACAAAAAAAGAAGTTATGTTAAATTACCTTAAAATTTGAATTATGTAAACGAAACGGGATTTATAAAGAAAAATATGCTTTATATAATACAGGATGACATACGAAAAACCTCGTATAAACGTGAGCATAGGTCTTGTACGCTGTAATGGGAATTAGACAAATGGATACTGATAGATTTATACTTACCGATTAAAGAAGATGCTGAAAACGATTTCCTTGTCCCTGAATGCATCTTTGTTCACTCCACAGCTGAGTGGCATCAGTTCTCGAAATTACAGTCCTTCAGGTCTTCCAATGTTCTTGGAGTTTTGCATACATTGTCGCTTTCAAAGCGCTCCACAGATTAAGGTCAAACATGGATGTGTACAACGATCACGGTGACCTTTGCGATCAGTACGCCTTTGCTAACAGTTCGTTCGTTCTTCTGTGAATAGTTTATGGATTCTATTCAATGACTTGGAAGAAGTGTGACAAGTCTGGTTTTAAAAGACGTAGTTACTCTCATGAGGCATAAATTGTGCGTAGAATTCGTCAATGATTTCAACATACACACGACTGTTCACTGTTGTCTCAAAAATATGGGAAGATAATCCGTAGTGCAGTCACTGGAGTGTTGACTGACCTGGTGTTCTGAATGGAATTGAAATTATTTATGGCTTTCAGACATATAAACTCAGGCCGGGATAGGGAGAGAAAAGGATGCGGGAAGGTGTCGGCCAGAGCCTAAGTTGAAAGTTCCATCCTCGCCTGGTGTGACTGAGGAGAAACCTCAGTCGGGACGATCAGCAGCTGGTATTGAACCCACGACCTCCCGAATGTTAAGCCAACGCTCTACCACTGAGCCACGGCCGCTTGGTAATTATGTGTATGGAATTGGAGGGTAAGTTCAATATGTATAGCT
>JAGDQP010007473.1:26234-67117 GCA_022664845.1 Lepisma saccharinum | reverse complement strand
CATTCATTTATACAAATAGAGGTGTGAAAACAAGCAAAAACACTTCTTATGCAGAATAATCACACATCTGGAGTAGAAATTATTCATAAAAGATGCTACTATATTTACAAATAGATATATCCATATTATGTATACATATTTCTTTATATAAAGCTATCGTTAGATAGATTATCTATGAATATTTATCCTAACTATGAAATATAGTTCTCTTATTTCGTATCAAACCTCACTTTTACTGTTTTCGAACTAATGTCGCCCGTGTCTGTTTATTCAGGGAGAGTTAACATGCATTTTTTTTTTACCTCGACGGAGAAGGTTTTCACTTCTCCAAATCTTCTCTGGCACTGCGAAAATTAAAACGATATTTGGCGCATGCCACAACAGATGGTGTGATCTGTTAGGTAAAACAATTAACGTCTGGGGGAAGAGGCACCACTGTCTCCACCCTCCTCAGTCGGCACAACCAAACTTCTGGTTCCCAGGATCATAGAACTTCTCCATCCTCTGTTAGGTCAACGGGTTAAACCAAGGGGCCCAAAGGTGAAGTTTTATGTGGGAAAAATGTCAGTTTCCTCAAAATAACAGCCTACATATATCAATTTCACGCCATATGGTGGCCAGGGGTGGCGACTGGAGTGAGTATTTCTGATTAATTACCCCATCCATTTATTAGAGAGAGAAGGGAGGAAACAGATGCGTTGTTTCGTCTTAAAATTTCCAAACGAAGAAGGAGAGAGTAAGGAAAGAAGTTTTCACTGCATCTTCCGGTTGCTTTGACAAATTTAGCTTGTGTTCAGACGAATCATTGCGAGAAGCATGATCCAAACACTGGCTAGCGTTTTTGACTTCAAGACGATACTTCAGGAGACAACCAGGGTTCGAGTCTTGCTAAGTCCCTCTCCGCCCAATCATTTCGACATATCTAGCGTATGTCTTCTTGATTTGATATTGAATTCATCTTACGAAAAGATAATATATCAATATAAATTCCAATGAGTGGTCGCTATAGGGTGTTCATAAAATAATTGACATTTATCTGAATTATAAAATAAAATTAAAATAGAAGTAATTGCTGGATTAAAACAATGAAAATATAAGGTGTTGAAGGTAATATGTACATCAAATGACTGAAAACTTGTTAACAGAATGATTATTGAGTATTTCACGTTTGATACTATTAACCATTGCATAGAGTATACACTGTATGGACAAAAGGGTGGTACCATATTGAACATTAATTATTTATCATATTATTATCATATTGATGCAATTAAACACAGTTAATAAATCGCTATTACTAAAAATTTAAGGTATTCAGTCTATAAAAATATACATTTCATGTATTACTATACCCTCCTTCTACCGCATGTTTTACAAACTCCTAAAATGACAGAGGACGCAAATTCAAACATGATGTATAAAAATCCTAAGGGGGGAGGTCATAGCCGCTACTGCCCTCTGAGAAAATGTAATTATCCCAGTAGTATACTACTCGGCCTGGCCAGGATTTTTGGCGGAGACGGAGCGGCATGGCACCGGTGGATCACCGACTGCATTGGTGCAAAATCGTGCGCGGGCCGACGACGGGAGTCGCTAGAGGCCCATAATTTCGTCTCCGTCGGCCCGCCGTCGCCTTGTCAATGGGGTAAATATTGAAGGAGAACGATACAAAAAAGTACTGAGATCATGAAATAGTTTAAAATGAGTCTGTTTCTCTAATTTACAGTTCGGTTTCAATGATAAGGTAGAAGTACATTTAATATCTGAAAAACATTAAAAGACAGAATATACCATACAGAGGAGGTAAGGACTAAATAACTCAAGTAAACCCATATGATGAGCCATGCTGAAGGAGAAAGGAGAGAGAAAAATTTTGTCATCTGCAACATAAATTATGCAGGAAAATTTATTCAATCACACCCACAACAATCCAACGAAAAGAACCAGATCTTCTCTCGGAAGTACGGGTTTCCGGAAAGGGTATGAATCCTGAATAAGTTTTTAAGCAACCAGTAATGATCACGGAAATTATTACCCCTCAGGTACCTTGAGTCTTGACTTCTGTTGATCCGTTTCATACCTTATTTTATTTTCATTTCTTGAAAGTAAGCTTAAATGGTAAAATGAACTGTAATAAAAGATTTTCACACTTATCATTTTCCTGTATCCTTCAAATCTAAAAAATATCGGTATAGCTCCCTCTCCCCGCACACACAAGAAACAACTGACTCTACTAACTAAACTTGAAAAATACTGACTAAAATTGACCGACCTCAAAAATACTGACTTGCACTGATTTTACTGACCATTATTCCATCCCTGCATAACTGACTGACCTTTTGTTACCAGTTTACAGGAAATCCTTGTGAAATTTCCGGACACTAGACTAATTAAGAAATTATACGAGCATATTTTCGGACCAAAGTTCAGGTCCTTCCTCAGTCGTTAGAAATAGAGGAGGAACGTTGAAACTGGAAAGGTTAAAAGAAACAGTGGAAGCATTTCGTCAACGACTATAAGATGCAACAGAAGTTACTCGACATTTGCTGAGTGATGAAATATGCCAGGCGTACGTGGCCAGAAAGAAACCGTTTGTAAAGTTAACAATAGTGTGTTAACTGAACCTTTTTAAAATATTTAACAAACTGTTATTAACTCTATGGCTTACGGAACCCACAAGTTCTTCGTTGCAGTGAGGAAAGTTCCCCATTGGATTCTATCCTGGGCAAGATCAAGACAGTTTTTAACACGAACATCTACCTCCAGATCTCTTCTATGGTCATCCCATAGACGTCTCGGTCTTCCCGACGGCCTCTTTCCGGCTTACCAAACACGATGGAATATAATTTTCGTTTCCCCCCATTCGAGTTACATATTAGTCGTCAAGATTTCATTATGACCTGCCCATATTAGTCGTCAAGATTTCATTATTCTTACAACATCGGATACGTCGTACAGTCCGTGAAGTTCTTCATTATGTAGTCTCCTTCATTCTCCGGTCATCTCGTATCATGAATCTTTCTTAAAACCTTATTTTCAAATACCCGTAATTTAAGTTCATATACTAGGGTTGTACTCAAACATTCACAACCGTAAACTATTACCGGTAGAATAACAGTTCTGTATACTTTCCATTTCAACTTCCTTGATATTAATCGCGAGGTTAGGAGTTTCTGGACTGAATAGAAACATGCGCTGCCCGACGCTACGCGACTTTTTATTTCTTCCGTGACCTCAATTTGATTGTTTCATATACTCAGAAGTATTTAAATTTTTCTTTCTCTTTGATTTCATTCTTAATTGTTATGCATCTATTTTTCCTTCATCCTCTTAGTTTTAGGCTTGCTAATATGTATTTTGTTTTCTCTACATTCACCTGTAGACCTATCTCACAGCAAACTTCTACTAAGACATCGGTGTTACTTGGTAGTGCTTCTATATCGTCCCCTATTAAATCTACATCATCTGCGTATAGAAACAGTTGGTGTTAGTTCCATTTAATGTCAGTTCATTTTGTCCTCTTTTATTTTTTAATCACATATTACAACGCAAAGTGGTGGTGATAAACCATCACCTTGTTTCAATACGTTGCAAATCACGAAACTATCTGACATATGTAGTATTATTACCTGTAAGTACTCTGCGTATGGTCTCGCTGAGACGTTCTTACTAGCTGAATAGGTTTATTTTTTCGGAATTCCAAATCGTACCAGCATACTGTGTAACTTTTCCCTTTTGATAGAATTATACGCTTTCTTAAAATCAATGAACAGCTGGTATACAGTATCATTACTATGGGTTAAATTATTTTATTCTGTGTTGTATGACATTATTGGCGAAAGATTTGAATTGTGTGGATGCCATAATTTGACTAATATTCCCTGATATCATTTAGATTGACTTTTATTAATGAAATAGCTTTCACAAACAATTCTCTCTTAATAAAATCTGATCTTTTACCAATTTAGCATCTCAAATATTATACGAGGGAATTTTAATAAGATGTGAATTGCCTGAGACTGGGTATTCGCTTTTGGTGTCCCTGACGTACTCGGATATTCTTCGATGTAGGCATCTCTTTGTCTTGCCACATTGGCACGTAATTTGACATATTCCACTATATGATTCATTTGGGAGAAAATAATTTCTATGTTATGTAAAGTTTCATTTAAAGTTTTTGGTGGAATCTAAGCTGAGTTATGTTCCTATAAGATTTTCTTGAACACCTTGCCAGCTCTTGTGTCCCGTTTTTGTATCATTTTGTTAGATTCAAATCTCCGGAATTTACAGACGTCATTTTAAAAGGAAAACTGACACGTAGAGATTTCATACTGTGCCATTCCTAAGGATTATGAGCAGATGAAAATGCAAATAATTAGGATATGTTACCCTTGGGAATAACTCAATTGTGCATCGATATAAAACTTTTCTATGTACAATAAATATATCATAACATCATATTTTCATGTCTTTTTCGAGCTATTACACACTTTATAGTTGTAATGGTCTATTTCTCAATGCTATGCCTCGTAAGTGAAGCGTTTTACGACATAGTAACAAATTTTTATTATCCTAAGCTTTACACCCTTAAATGCACTATTCACAAGGCATTACTTGTAATAGAACGTGCAGCAGTGCGCTTGGGGTTAGTCTCGAACCACACTTGTACAGCCATATCTAAATTTGTACAGTCCAGGTGTTACTAAAATATACCTAAGGAAGTGTAGCCAATACAAGTATTGTCATTGTCGAGATTTCTTAGTAACTGTGACTCCACATGTTCACTGCAATTACTCTGTAAAATTACTCGTAAATTAACAATCGAGCTATATGTTTGCAAGGGGGGGGGGGTGATAGGAGCTTGTAAAACACAAAATTAGTGATAGCTGACTTTGAACAGAATTTCCCTGGTGTTCACACGCCGACATAAAACAACGCGAAATCTGCACAAACTGGATCTGCGTACTCATCGGATCATTCGTTTTCTAAGGCACTGTAACCAGCGAACGATATCTGATCTGCAGATGTTATCATATTCAGCTGTTTTCTATCCCCTGCTGGATGAAGGCGTCCCCCTTTTCACATGTAAGAGATAATTATTACATAATTTAAAAACTGCCCTTGTTTTGCTGAGATACAGTTGATATAACAACAGAATGGAGCACCGTCTCATAATATAGACCTGAGCCAAAGTTGCCTAAATATCTTAGAAAAAAATTATGCTGTAGAAGCGAGGCTCAAACAAGCTGTTCGAGGAATGGATTGGCCGTTGTGGGAAAACAGAGTGGCCACCCAGGTCATGTGACCTCTTACTGTGTGACTGTTCGAAGAAACACGAAACATTTGCTCAGAAACCACGTGATCTAAATCACTTCCAACAGTTCTATAACTTGGAAAAGAATCGTAAGGGTCGTTCAACGTATCATTTCCAAGTCGGAAATGATAAGAAGTACAAACGCCGAACTATTTCTAGTCAGTTTTTCCAAGTATTCTACCTTTCACGCACCGCTGCCATCATTGTGGTAGTTCTTTGATAATTTCCTTAGTGTAGAACGAAGTGAGATAATATCGTAACCACTTCACGTTGTTTTTGTAGTGTTTTATCTGTCTGGAATTTCTTCTCCCCAAGATGATCTATAAGGGGTCTAAACAAGTAACAATCACTGGAGCTAAGTCTGTGCTGTACGGAACATGGAATTTTATTTATGGCCTTTAGGTATGGGCCAACGTCTCCCAGTTAAAGCTGGCCAGTATCGTTACAGTCAAAGAGCATACTACGGGTGGGCATTATCATGAAGCTAAATTACATATCGCGACAACCCAGGTTTTTTCCCCTGTAAATCACATTACGTACGGCACCCTGAAGGTATGTAAAATAATAGTTGGCATTAATTGTAGTTCCTTTCGCCACGTGGAACACACCTTTCATTCCGAAGACAGTGCATGTGCAAGCGGTTTATTTTCACAACCTATCGTCCTTTCCCAAACTGTTCTCCATTCATACACTCGTGCCCGTGATGGCGTTTGTTCGTGCTTCCAATCCTCGCAAAATTCAGCTGGCTTAATCTTGTCCTTCACCAGAAATTTGAAAATACACCACTATCCCACAGGAAGACACACTACTTTCAGCAATGTTTGTTTACGCTGCTGCACATGCGCCATCTACAGCATTGTGGCTGCGCGATACTCACAAAATACATGATACATCCAACGGCAGTTTTATCGTGTTCTAGTTACTTTTTGGGTCAACAAAAAAAAAAAAAACTTGGGTCAGCTACTATCAGTGAATCGGTGCCCAAACGACGCAAACTGTGTGTCGAGAACAAACTTTGTTAAGAAATGTACAATAAAAGGAAACTTTGTTTCCTGTATATATATATATATATATATATATATATATATAAAAAAAAATAAATTGGAACAATGATTTTTCTCTCACTCTGTAGCACGTTGTGTTGTGTGTTTACTGTTCGAGACCAAACAGAAAACATATAAATATATAACCAACTATACGCCAATTACTTAAAAACTATAGTACACCTATTATTTAATTCATACTATGTTAAGTCTTTATTTTAAATCTATCATTATTATTATTTTTTAAATAAATCATTATCTTTAGTAGTGAAGGAATAAGCATAGATCTTGATAAAGAGTATAGCTCTTTTAGTAATTAGGGTAATGACAATTTATAAAAAGTTA
Source organism: Lepisma saccharinum (assembly GCA_022664845.1). Classification (NCBI taxonomy): domain Eukaryota; kingdom Metazoa; phylum Arthropoda; class Insecta; order Zygentoma; family Lepismatidae; genus Lepisma; species Lepisma saccharinum. The sequence goes on along the minus strand of JAGDQP010007473.1, from coordinate 60,415 downwards.
AAAAAAAATGCATCTAGAACGGAAATTACTGCATATAAACTTTTAAAAATTTTGAGTGGTTAAGCCAAAAACTATTTCTTCTTAACAGAACAAGAAAACATGTGAACACAACTTCAAACACGATTTAATTTTTAATCCATGGAATAGAAAAATATTTGAACTTGCCTTTAAAAAGAATCAATTTAAACCAATAAATATTATTTTAAGGGAAAATTGTGATTTTTTCAACCCTGGTGTTCCATGAAATGGGTGTATTAATTACAGTTGCAAGAACAAACACCAGTAAGCAAATTAATTACTGAACTCCACCACGAACTGTTTGCAAATATCATCATTAATTAGTTCTTCCCGCCACTAGAATACAAATTTGTTTCACGGTTTATATTTTGTGCAAAGGTTTGCATTCCTATTTACTCTTTATGCAGTAACAAAAGTAGCGTCACGTGACTACATGGTAGACCTGACGTTACATTCTGGATTTCTGAGTTACTATTAATTATAATTCGTTTTGTTTACACTTTGATATCAAATATATAAAAATTAATTAACAGAAGAAAAGAAAAACGGCCATTTTTACTACCAAACATTTACTATATTAGAATACGTATGTATATCGCTGTGATAAGATAAAATTAATTTTATGGGCAGTAAGAATTATACATGTTTGACAGAAAAAAATATAGAGGTCAAACGGATAGGTGATTTTGAAAAGTACTACATTTAATTGTAACATAAACTTGTCGGAGGAAGTGACTCTCCCGTTAGATTAACACCGTAGCACAAAATCTTTATTTATTTTAAAACTGTCGTGTTAATATGAAATAATACACCGTAAATCAAGTAATGAACTTCTCACTACGTACTGTCACAATCTTCCTTGAAAAAGAAATAATTTTGCAAAAGCAAGAAACAAAGGAGACATACTTTGTTCAAATACTCTGTGCCTTAAAAAAGATAGATAGATCGATAGCAAGCTAGCTAGGCTGTTTTCACAAAAATATTTCCACCATTTTAAAGAAGCTGGAATAAATTTTATTTTCAAAAGGAACTTCCAAGCATTGACCCCCTAATACGATATAGCAGTGATGATAATCACAACGTAACAGTTCAACGTGGAATGATTTGAAGGATTTTGTTCGGAATTAAGATTTACATCGGAAAATAACAGAAAGACAGGAAGAATAGTTACACCATTTATTGATTTTCAATTCCTGGACAATTGCATACTAACAGTTTAAAATATGCTTTTTTTTTCTTATTTTTTTACAATATGTTCTACAAAAGCTTCTACACTTTTACAAAATTAACCTATTACCACTGTTTTAAATTCCTCTGGTTGGTAACACGTTGAGATATGATCCACAATACACTCAGTTCTTTATTGCAATATACAGAAATAAGCGTGCGTAAATGTAAACAAGTGACATTTATCTATAAAAATATCTTTGTTTTACAAAAGGTAAACTTATAAGCATTAACAATAAGAAAAACAAGAAATATTTAACCAGGATGATAGGAAAAGAAAAAAAATTGCCACTGATTCGATTCCTGTTTTTGTCTGTACCCTCAACTCATACGATAGATACCAGGCACTTTATATCCTAAATTATAAATTTCCCCAGCTGCTGAATATGAAACAAGTAAAAAGTAACAGAGAAAGGGAATATTTCAACCTTAAAGTTCCTTATTAAATTACAGAATTACTGTTAAAATTGGATCTCTGCTTATTTTCCGTAATAAATTATACACATTAGATGGCAGATGTGAATTGTCATATGCTGCGTAACTGATAAAGTGCTACAGAAAAAAGGCATGACAAATAGGTATACGAACAGATACACTTGCCTTATTAAACAAAGGTTTCAAAGATGCTATTCTGATCTTAATGCACAAAAACAGGCTCAACATATATATTATTCTTCCCTAATTCAACCCTTCTTTACAGTCAGTTAAAAAAAGCAGTTTCACGATGTTTGTAAAAATCAGTATACTTGTTTTGTGTGTCAATCATTTATACTCAATACCATAAAAAATTATACATTTTGGAATAAACCTACAAGTTTTCCTACGTCAAGAGTCATCGTTTTGTCCAAAATAGTCAACTATAAACAAAATAAAGTATAACTACAACCTATTTATTCAGTATTCAAGTTCCTTAAAATATTCTGTGCGTCATATTTCAATATTTCATGAGTGGGCGCAGTGTGTACTATTTCAAATGAAGAAATAGATATCTTACCTTTTGTCTTTCTTAAAGAGTAAAAATGTAGTAATACTGCATATTTGTTGAGTATTACATTCCACAGCAACTTCAATAAAAATATATTATACAATATGATTGCTTTTAATACGATTACATAACAGATGTGAGCAAGATTAATGAATGCAATTTTGTATACGTTTACTGTTAAGGAACACGGGAACCAAATTGCATCTATAATAACGAAAACTACTAAAATTTTGATTTCGCTACAAGAAGTACTTGTCTACCTTCTACACATACAAAAATGAAGTGGAAATATTAGGAAATCACGTGGAGCAAAATAAAGAATATCTATGTCTAGAAGACTCGTGAAAATATAATCTTGAATCACGAATTCGGATAGTGAAAATATAATCTTCAACGACGATTTCAAACTGAAAATATAATATTCAACAACGATTTTAAATAATAAATTAGTACTGCAACACTCGCTTTCTCAAAGAAAGCTTCATAATCAAGCTATGTTTCGATTCACACTGAAATTCAACTCTAAGTAAAAAAGGAAAATAATCCAATATAAATAATTAAACAAGGAAAGAAAGTGTAAACAAATGAATATTGACGAGGGGACTGATGTATGTGATAATAAGTCAACAAGCTGAGAGAAAAACAACGTGCGATGAACGGGTTAAAACAGTTTAACATATATTTTACATCAAGTTCATTTAGATTCTTAATTACAATACTGGACTTACGTAATGTATATTACAATTCTTTGGTGATTCCTAATTCTAATTCCATTAATGGTTAATCAGAGCGGGAATCAAACGAGAATCTAAAATGACAAATGATAATCATTAAACAAAAACGACAGTCCTGAACTATTAACGATGGTGAGTTAAGAATAGAGTTGTAAATTTTCGATACCTCTAACCTGTCACTTCTGAAATGCCAATAAAACCCAAAGATTAGTCTTCACTCATTTCTTGGACTGACAGGAAATAACTACTTTTCGTAATACAAATATCCAGTAGTACATATCACTTTTGTTTGGCAAAGTTATATAGCCTATATATAGGTATACGATTTGGACAATTAAACATGTTGAATCAGAAGTTCTATTTATATATAAAACAAAGATGATCTGAGTTGGTGGTGGCTAAACATACATACATGTGTTAACAGTTGTTTCAGTTTAAAATGTTTGTCAAAACATATATTGCTAAGTTTACACATCGTTATAGAAAAACGAACTTAAGTCAAGTATTATATGCCTGAATGCCTGTACTAATATGCTTATGCCAAAACAACTAGGTTTGGTTTTACTTCACAGAAAGTGTTGTACTCCAGAAGTTGTGTATTTTATTGCATGCAGTATACTTGCTAAGCAGTCATCAGCTGACAATCTGAGAGACGATAAATCCACAAATACCTTTTTTTTACAGCATATACACAAATTTCGTTACGTTAGTGAAAGAAGCGAAGTGCAAAAACAGAGGAACTCTTACATGACGGATGCAGAATTTGTTTCAATCTCTATAACGTGTGAAAATGAACCTGGGCACTTAAATATAGCATAAACATCAAAACGCAATAAACAAAGGGAAGTAACCTCAGAAGAACAAGAATAATAAATGATTTTATGCACACAACTCAATGACGCTTGTCACTTACAAGCGAAACGCCGTATATTTTTTGTAGACATGTGATTTGCAATAAAATAAAACGTGAATAATATAAATATTTGTGTGCTGTGAAAAGACCCTTTGCAGATGTGAGAAGACTATCATTTGTAAAATACACAGGAGTTTGGTTGTCGTTAAGACTTTCCTACATTGCTTAACAGTATACGCAATACAAGAGAAAATCTTACAACTAAAGTTCCTCTTTCCAGCAAATGCAGTCAGTCTCCTTTCACATTGCTTAGTGAGTTGTTAACTGCACTCACGCTATCCACCTCTCTTTCATTTAAGCATTGTTTCCTACATTTTATACACTTTCCTATACTCTTTACACATTTTTCTTCGATAAGTATTCATTATTATTTGGAAATCATCTTCTGTTCTTAGTGTTCAAAATAATTCACACAAAACTGAAAAGAAGACTTTTACGTTATACATCTCTTACTATTGGAGAGAGAGCTTAGTTCACTAAATATTACACCATAGTTTTGACCTTAGTAATCGTCACAATGAAGTAGAATTGCGAAATAATCCTCTCAATTTCTCTAACAAAAAATATTTTAGTCAGTATGAAATTCTACAACATGAGGTTTTTGTTAAGTTAAAATTAAAAGACAGTGCGTCGAATAGTTGGAAGAAACCTTTAATCAGAGATGAAATGGAGGGTTTACGCGGATATACGTTGTCTACTCACCTAGTATTTTAAACAATACCGTGCACCCATCTCACGTAAAATGGAGCGTGTTACCAGAAACAAAAAAGGATTAGTTTCACGTCTTAAAGGACAGTGTGTACCGAAGACCAATTTTACCACTGTACCCTCACGGGTGACTCCGCCTTTAACTAAAAAGCCGGATACTTACTGATTATTTATGCAAGTCATTTAACGTGAAATGGTCCAATGAACCAAGTTCGACCACTTCCAACTTTGTTCAAACTTTCGGTTACTTTGTCCTTCGTGTAAATGTCGCCGTGGTTATCGCGAATGTCACACAGAGCTGGCCAGGTTTGGTATCCTGCTGTACTTGCACAATTTCACATATTCTGTAACTATCTGATTATTTCAAAGTTCGTAAATATTGTTTTAAAGGTCTTCACTCAAAGTTGATTCCAAAACTTGTGCGCAATATGGTTCGTGCTGAAGTGAACGAATTTTGGTTCAGAGGTCATGCATGTTCAATGCGTTGTAAATTTATTTGCAATGTAGAATTGATAAGTGGAAATTCCAAACGCTGTAAGTGCCAAATATAAATTTTTACAGAACAGAAAAAATAGATTTAGTTTCACATAACGTATAACTTCCAACAGAATAAGATTGTTTTCACCTCTTTCTCATTGATTTGGCACTTCGAACAAGGATAGGGACATGCGGGTGGGAATATCGAACATGCTTGCGGGCAAAAGTTTTTTTTTTCTTCTTACAAAGCAAAATGTCACTTAACACGAAGTCCTGTTACAAGGCCTTAAACACGAATGGTCCTTGGTGTTTTGACATATTAAAACACAAGCAGGCTTGTAAATGTGACGTGCTGAGTTCAAACTTCATTATCTAGTTATGTACTATTGTTTGAAGTATTATAAGCCTGTTTTATGTATACTTCGGGTTTTAAGATAATGTTCGCTGTATAGTGTTTCTGAAGAACCGTATTTCGATTATATAAAGTCTGAAAGGTTTGAACACTACTATGATGAGCTCTCTCTCAAGGACGACAAAAAGCTCTAACCTCCATAGGATCCGAGGCGGACGATAGGTTAAGAGATGTATGCTTACCTGCCAAAGTAGAGGAGAAATCGTACAAAGTTAATACTAAGCTAATAGAATACCTAGGCACTATTTCGAATGGTATAGTCAAACAATACGAGTTTCACTTGTTGCAACAGGAACATCAAACTTTGTATGTACACGTAAGAGAAAAGCAACCCAAGTGCGAGTATACAAATTATGTTGATACGATGCTAAGGGTCCAGTTTGTTCTTGGCGTTCAAGATGAGGCACTACGCAAACGTCTACTTTCAAGGGGGGGGGGGGTACATTTAATAGAAAAGATAAGCTGGCTTTATTCACTGAAAAGTCAACAAACATGTATATATCAGGTTCAATAATTCAGTCAGCTACCAGATTAAGGTTAATGTAAAGCAACGATCTCCAACAAAAGATGACAGCACTATCTCCGTATACGTCTAATGTATTTTTATCCTCGTACGAGATTTCAAGCCTACGGAGTTCTAACTTTTACAAAAAAAAGTTTATAACCAATTCAAGAGTTCGATCAATGCAATTTTTTTATTTTCGTTTTTCTTCATTGCTGAAATCGCTCGACTATTGTTGTGAATATCAAAACCTATAACAATGAAGCTCTTTCAACAATGAACAATAAAGGAAATTAAAAATCGGCATTGTTCGAACTCTTGAACTGGTTATGAACTTTCTTCCCTGAAAGTTAGAACTCTCTGGGCTTGAATTTGTAGGAGCAGCAATGAAATTTCGTGCAACGATAAAAATACATGACATATACGGAGATAGTGCTGCCATCTTTTGTTGGAGATCGTTGCTTTACATTAACCTTATAAAACAATTACGTACTCAAGAAAGTCAACTTATGTCAAGGAGTCAAATGACAATCCACAAGGAAATGCCAAACTAGAACGTTTATCAAATTATAGCCATCGTCACACTTATGGAAAATGTCCAGCATTCAACGCTGTTTGTCGTGTGTGCAATTTCAGAGGCCATTACGCCAACGTTTGTCAGAGAAGAATTAGATTAGTAGAACATCAATCGTCAAGTAATCCCGAAAATGAGGCGGAAAAGATGTTTTCTGAACTCTACGAGAAAAATTTGGAGCAACAATTGTGAAAAATTTACTAGCGTTGAAATAGTCAAATTGTAGTATTTGAACTAAACACAGAAGCTTTACGTTATATAATTACTGCATAGCTCTGTCTCGAAGGCTACATTTCTGCAAGGTACTTGCAACGATCAGGCTGACCCTTACACCAAAGGTCGTGATACCCGAATAATTACTGACTTAACGCTGTACCAAAGCTACATATACAATTTGAACTAAATTGGAGATCACATGCCGTGTTAACTTTTCCAAGTGGTCCACATGCCTGACATGCAATGACCCATGTGTTTGTCAAGCTGTAGAATACATACTTAGTGAAATATTAAAACTTTGCCCGTAACTACTATAAAATGAAATCTTATCGAAACAAAACTTTTCTCTCTGAAGTTTGAATTTGTTAGATATTGCCTAAAAACGAATCGGTGTTCATTAATTTAACAGAAATTGTGACAATTTACCCTTTAAAATAACCCTTAATTAAACAGACCGAGCAAATTGCAAAACCGAAAACTTAGAAGTATTTTTCTAATTTAAAGTAATCTCAGAATATAAATCTGAATCCTGATTAACGCAGGGAATATACAGATTAAAAAATATTTACTATGACAAACCTGTAATATTTTTATACTGATTTTGCCATTCAAATAAATAATAGATGAAAAGGGAATATGTAATGTAAAGGAATTAATTCTAAATATGATTCATAAGTAAGCTTCACTATACACTATCTTACTCACCTTTATTTCAATGTGAACTTACAATGTCAGATTACCCCACACATCTACTGGAAAATAGGTGATGAGAAAGAGCTATTTAGATTTACTTAGATTGTTAAAGAAATATTATCTGAATATTCGGCGAAGAGTTGGATATAACCAATGAATAATGAGGACGCGTGCCCTTATGTATAGTATTAACCCCAGCATTACCAAGGCGTCACATCAATTACCGGGGGAGGGGTTCAGAGACCCACAAGGAAAATATCATTTCTCAAGGAGACTATTTTATATGTCTGATATGAACTTCGAGTGTCTGAGACATCACATAGTTTTCTTCTATTTTATTACGTTTTTAAATACAGCGTTGCCATGCGTACGTGACATATATCTTTTACTTGTTTTTATAAAAAAAAACAATCAGATCAATAGCACCTTAGTACAGTATAGTATATGCACGAAGGCACCTTCATACCACATTTCATATAAGTTACATTTTTCTGTGAATAGCCCCTTACTACTACCTGGGGGAGTCCTCCGAGGTCCACAACTCATTATTTAAATTATAATTGGAACAAGACAAACATTAAAAATAAAGCAAGTACGTGTACCGCCAATGGGTTGAAGTCTGACAATCTCAATTTTTTTTGTTCAGATTTTTTTGTCAAACAGGAATAAAAAATTCAAAAAATAAATGTGTGGGACTCGGAGGCCTCCCTTACCCCCCGCCGGTAATGCTAGGCTTAATGTAGGCCAAAATGGTTGTGGTTAGTCCATGAAGTTTACTCTTTAAACACCCACCTTACCAAAATTTTTCTTCGTACGGAGAAATGCACTTGTAAATTTAAAACAAAATCCAAAAACTAATCGGATATACTTCTCATAATGTTCAGTTGCAAGGTCGAGATGAAATCGTATATCGATTGGTACTTGTATTCATTTGAAAGGCTGAATGAAATGTAAAGGAAAATGAATTGTACTGTACATTTTTCAAATAAAACTGACTTCAGAATTACGCAACTCTAATATTTTTATATATATATATATATAACAAGCTCAAAGGAAAGCCGGGAAGGCATTTTAAGGTTTATTTAAGACAAATGAAGGAGAAAAAAGGATAATACTTAAAGTTTACTTTCGCATTGGATCACACATATTCACATGTACACATAAAAAAGTCACTATATTTCGTGTATTCACACTTTTTCAAGTAGAGAGGAAGAGAGCGAAGTTCACGTATATTAGAGTTGCGTAGTTCAGAAGTCACTTTTATTTAAAAAAATGTACAGTACAAGTCATTTTCCTTTACATTTCATTCAGCCTTTCAAATGAATACAAATACCAATTATATACGACCTTGTATATATATATATATACTACATTGAAAGCAGGTCAATATTGTTAAAGAAATAAACTCTCCCATTGCCGTGGATGACCACTGTTACTCACTCCATTTTAATGATGTGATATCAAACTACTTATTCCAGACATAAACAGACCAAAGACAAAATTATCCATGTTACTGGAGTTATTGTGTAGATATCTCGCAGAAATACACTTAAAACAGAGAGGCCGTTTATCACAATAATCTGCTACTTCAACCTAATAAAAAAAAAGTTTACTCATGACTGATTCATCATAGTTATTACACCACTCTTAAACACACCACTTCACTCATACAGGAGATTCAAGGTACACATACTTATACATATCTATCAATAGACAACACTTTTGCACAGAACTATAAACAAAATTCGTTAGGTATTTATAGTTGAACAGTCAATTCTTGCTGAAAATAAAACACACGGTATTTGCATCCATATTATAGTACTTCAGTCTTTTAATTTCATTCAGCACCCCAAACTGACACAATTTTTTAAAACATGCGCATAGCACACACACTCCATGAAGTGAGCAATCTCTGACGTCACAGAAACAGTTAATGATTAACATTTTCGTATGTGCTCTTCACCTACCAAAACAGACCATTTTAAAGGAAGAAAAAAAAAAAGCTTTCCTATGCATATGAACATGAAATTCAGTTAAGACGCCGTAACAACATGACTGAAAATAAACTTTCAGTTACAGAATGATGTAGATCAATAATACTCATAATGACAACAGGTGACTTCAGTACCTCTTTTAAGAGAGAAAAAATCGTCAATTTTAACAACTAAAAATCATAATTTATATTTTCCCAATGGGAAACTCGCTACTGTAAACTAAATCATTAAAGAAAGAACTTTATTATACATAAAACTGAAGGCAATTAACCTTACACATAAACCGCTGTGCCATGATATTTAGTGCCTGTTCTTCGGTCTGTCATTACAATATACATTTTCTCTTCATTTGTAAATTAGAACGAGGAAAAATATACATATATATGAAACAACTTACGACCTACGCCGCTGTTTAATTAATTAAAAATGATGGAAACAAATATTTACAAATCAAACGATTTATTATGAATGAAATGATACAAAAAAAAAGGCGATGTAATAATGAACTTCGACATTTTTACATGATGATTACAATAATGAGATGATGCGTGATTGATGATAAAGTCTTATAAAATGTCTTCTATTTCATATGAAATATGAGTCAGAAATGTACGGTTTTCACTGGTGATCTGTTCATTCTATCTGTTCACTGACATGAAGAAATTGATGATGAATTGCGCTGTCTTCTTCTTTGAATAGTAGACTTCTTCTTAGCACCTGAAACAAGTTTAAGATATTAAACGGAATACTGCTTTGTTGTTTTTGACATTTCAACGTAACATAGCTTACATGGACAAGATGCTAAAAGTTACAAAGCAAGCACTAGGCTAAATAGCAAACATAAATAAAACAGTTCTTTAAGCATTGTTCACAAATAAGTATTACTAGCAGCATCGAAGTATATCTACATTTCCTTCATATATAATTTAATTTAAATATACTAAAATGAAACAACACACTTAATGAAACGAAATGGAGTGTCGGTACGTATCGTAATAAGATAAACCAAAACATTTTTAAAATCGGATGCTGGGATGCTATGAGATTGATTAGCCGAAGGTACTTAACAAATTATACAACACAAGGCCTACAAGGAGAAATTGACACTCACTTCTGAAAATGAATTTGGTTCTAACACTAAAACTGAAAGTGCAGTTATAAACATCTAAATTTTATGCAACATAGAACTACACTTTATAGGGTAAGCATTTATACAGTGGTACAAGATCAAACAAAAGTGACGACGTAATACATAGCTGAGTATTCGGAAATAAGTACTTTCTAGTCGAACTTTCCTCGACATTTGCTCTAAATAAGTGGGGTGTTCCGATCGAAGACGTGTTGTAAACGACAGAAATTACGTTTCCAAAATTTAAGTGAAAACCTCGATTACATTTTTAACACAGTTATGGCATTTTTCACAAGGGCGCCCAAGACTGAAGCGTATTAGTCCTGTGGAAAAAAAAATTGGCAGTCTCTGGCGATTGGCATCATTTTCACAACAATGCCACTTCACATTGTGTGCATTATGAGGTGTTCATGAACCAAAATATGTGTATGCGGGGAAGGGGGGGGGGGGGGGGCGGAGAAAGAAGAGACTCTCAGTTCTGCAACATCGCCTTTACTAGTTGGGTTTTCGCTCCAGCAGGTTTCATGCTGTTTCCTCAGCATGTAACCGCCGAACTGAGCGTACAATCTTTTGACAAGTTTAAACAGGCTTTCTGGCAAATATTTTGCCGACGTCAACGGTAAACACAGATCGAGAGATTTTTCCTACAGACATGTCACGTTCTCTCTATTTGATCGGTCTTTTTTTTCCAACCTCATATTTCAGGATTTTTTTAGGAAAACACTCAAGAGTCTATTGTTTTAAGAAAAATAAATTCAAAGTCTTACATCTCTATATTGACTACATTAACTTCCAAACTTATAAATAGAAATTATTTTGTGATGGTATTTAGGTAACTAAGGAAAAGTAAATGAAGGAAATAATGAGGGACACGCAAGAAAATTTTAGTCCTGGCTGAGATTTTAAAGGGTTTTTCCTCTGTCATACCAGGCAATTGTCGGAATAGTACCTAATCAGGCCTTGGCCGACTACCTTCCATCATCATCTCCCCAATCCTATCCTAGCCTGAGATGCCTACAGGCCATAAGTAAAATTCAAATTCAAGAAAATTCTTCAAGTTCAATCGTTTTTTCCCGACACTTAATTTGAAAGAGAGATCTTTCAAATATCAAATATCTTCAAACATCATTTTGTAATATACTAACTCCATATATGAAATCTGAAATGAGTAGTGCAAGGGTGAAGAACTGTACCGAAAACTACGCTCAAGGATTTACAAGTGCCCACACGAATTGGCACCTGTAAATTCAAGTGTCAGTTAATAGTATTGGCGTATAACTGTGGCAAAAGTGCACAGAAAATGGTATTTCTCCAATTACAGTGCTTCTATTTAATATCATACATTGAACTTCATATATTTCATTTCGGCTATATTTATTTCTAGATTAAATTATAAATAATGATACACACTAAAATAACTAATAATATTTGATTGGTTTCGTAGCGAGGAAAACATGATTACTTATCTTCGAATATCCAGATATTTCTCGTTGCGAAATACACAATAAAACCTCTAAAAACCACTATACTATTTTCGCGTCGCCAGAAGTGCGCTTCGCCAGTGGTTTAAGGTGAGGTGGTACGGATAAAATTAAATTCAAGGGACATGTAGTACGTATGATCTTGTCTACTGTGTTACAGGTAAAATGGCGGCAGTACATGTCAGAAACAAGAAGGAGGTGTTAGATCCTGTCAAATGGAATACATCTGTCTTTAAATGAACCGAACGAAACTATGGAAACTCTATATGTGAAATGAAGCAAGAATTGTTATTATTTTCTGAAATGTATTTTACAAGACGTACAAGGAAATAAAGGAAAGCCTGGTTAGTGTGTTTATTTAAATAAAGGTAGCCAAATCTTGTTTAATAATCCTTGATCCTGGTTCAAAGATGGTTAATTTTCGTTTATATATAAAAACTTCCTTATATTATTCTTTCTTTTGCTGACTGTCTATTTTAACATTACTGTATCTGCAATGATATGAGATTCTCAAATGCTGAAAAAGGGCTGAAACTGGAGTCCTTTGCGTCTCTTACATGTTCACTGACCCTGGTCTTGAAGTTTCTTTTGGGCATGCGTACATATTTCTCTCCACATTGGCATGCAATTTGATATACCCCGCTCCAACATTTCTTGGGACAAAATGATGATGATGAAATTTTCTCCGTAACACCCACTTTCCCTTCTTCTTTGGCTTTCTTGAAATCTAACGACTTCTTTCGAAAACATCACAATCACTAATCAGCTAACATCGCCCTTTCATCCTCCTTTCACCTGTAAAATTTTGTCTTCGACTTGTCTCGATGTTATTATACAAACACTTGACGTATTTCCTCCTACTGAAACAACCTTCTAGGGACTAAGATTGTTCCCGGTATGTTGACTATTGAGACTTGCTATCGAAACTAGAAAACTCTAAAAGCATTTTTTCCACTTAAACAATCTTCTAGGTACTACACAAGTAGCTGGTTTTATAAAGAGGTAGAGATATTTTGGTAAAGAACAGCGGTGATAATATAAATAGCTATCTTCAGGAAGAAAACTTTGACAAAAGTATTTAGTAGAGATGTTACTAATAATTAAGTCTTAGTAATCAATGCATTAAATATTAGGCATTATCTGTCTTAATTAGTCCAACTGGAGAATACCAGACACTATTTGAATCTCACTTTATAGCCCTTATTTACTTTAATGTTGTCAGCATTTGTAGTGACCGCCGAATCATAGTTCTGTTTGTATTCTTTCATCTTAATATGCAATTCAGTCATCAATCGTCCCATACCCCGTAACATAACTGTAGGGATCACATATTTTAGTGAGTACACCGAGTAACTTTTCCCAAATAAATTGCAGATATTTTACTCTGATGTTCTTAAATTCGTGTAGTTGTTTCAAAACTTCAGCCTCCTTCCCGTCAAGTACAAAGGTTTTACTTCCGTAAACACCTTTGTCAGATTTCACTGCCACCTGTTGACACGGAATATCTGTCATAAAACGTTTCCTTTTCTTCTTGTGATCACTTCATTCTCTTTTGATGTCACGATCACCCATATCTGCCATCAACATGGTACTCCTGATGATGTTTTTTTCTGTGTAAATTCTCGGTATTTTTATATCTTTAGCAACAACTGGTGATGTAATCTGTTCTGTTTCCACATTTATATGATTTCTGACCATGGTTTTATTTCTGTTGTTCTGTTCACATGTACATGTTCAACCGATGATCTATCACGTCTTCGGTAGAAGGTCTCTGATTCCTACTCCTGTTGTTTCGGTTTCTCGATTTCAGAGGAATCTGCAAATTCAGTCTTCTTGCAATTTTGTTTTATTTCATTCAGTCCTCTTCAAGGATCACATGATCTGCCACAAACTATATAAAGAAAAAATAAAACAACATGATGCGAAAATTATGTTACATACCTACAGTCATTCCTATAGACCTCTGTTTACCATTTCTTCTCTTAGGGGGCTGCTTTTTTCGAGCAAAACTGCAACTCACTGAGCTGTCTGTATCTGACCAGTCTATATCACTATTCCAATCGAAGTACGATGGAGCAGAATTCCTTCTTTCTGAAGTTCTCCTTTCTTGTCGTTTTCTTATTACCTGTTCCATAGCTGGAGTCAGGGAAGTATAAAAATCCACTGGACTACTGCAACGGCTACTGGATTAATTAAAAAATAAGATTGTAAAACAAATTATAGTCAGTTTAAAAAATTTCAGTATATATAATTTCGAATAAGGAAATATATCACAACAAACACTACGCACATGGCAAAGAAGCATTTCAACGTACCCAAAAAATGTAAAATTAAGTGTTTAAAGCGTACTCATGAAAGAATACTCATGAATTGAAGAAAACAAGTCACAACTTCCCTGATATTTAGAAATGGATCTCCCGTACGATGGACAAAAAAAGGCTTGACTGGATCTCGATGGATTGCTTTCTCTGAATGTTATCATACATCTTGACATTTGATTTGCCTTAACATGGCCAAAGAAACATGCCATGAACGGTCAAAGGGATTTTATACGTACTGGTTCTCAACTAACTCGAAATTGAAACGAAAGAATAACTACGATCGAAAGTTTGTGCATACAGCCAAATCTTACACGTCCAGTGACTGCCAATCGACTTCAAAACTTGACAGGAATTATTGCAAGCAATACATGGAAGACAAGCACGATTAATTTCGTAACGAACACTACAGAGGAAACATCATGCACTATACACGGAGTAGTGCAAGCAGGATGTGGGTCTATAATGAATTATGCACAGTTGATCGTTTGATTTCACCTACATTAAATCGTTATGTGTAGACTTACCCTGGACAGCTACACGTTGCCAATTAATTCAAATCTTAGAAAAATATTTATCTAAATCTACCATATGCTTTCTTCAGTAGTCTATAAATCTGTATCGCTGACTCAAGGCTGATTTGTACTCATATATATACGAACTAGATGTGACGCTTCTTCAAACTTAAAATGGGAGGGAAAGCTTGAAGAAGGAGCTGTTACAGTATGGAAACATCATAAATAGCTTTTTCTTCTTTTTATGATTTGTGAACATACACATTTTCTAGCCTTAACTCAGCGACACAGACTTAAAAATGTACCATGTTCCCGGATAGCAAGGTAGGTTCCATTTGGCTAAATCTGATCACCAAGGCGCTGGAACGCTCTGGGAAAGGGAAAAAAGTAACTCGCAACAATAATAAAAATTGCACAAAAATATATTTAGAACTACGAAACAACGCAGAAAACGTAAGTTAATGGGATTCGTTAGTGCTAGACAAAGGCTACATTATAAAAATCTTTTATATATATATATTTCTTTCGGCCAATTATTATTCCATCTGCGAATACGTACGTATCCTCGATACACTGTATCATGTGTGAACCGGGAATATCTCATGGAAGGAATTACCACCCACAGTGAACAGTGCAGTCGCCAACCACGGATACGTAGTAACAGTGACCAGCTGCGTCTGGATAGAATGGTCCATTGTAACAGACAAGCAACGCTCACTAAAATCGCATTCAATGCAAGAGTTAAACATACGCATATACATCCAGTACTTCAGCTTTCATGGGATATGGGAGTTGATAGACCCTGCAGAATACCTCTGCTAACACCACATCAGACAGAGCGCCTAACATGGACTCGTGAACACAGTAATCGGCCCCTGGAGGGCTGACACAAATGGCGTGATCCGACAAGTTACGATGCCAGTCGTCAACAAGACATCGTACAGGCTCCCCTTTTTCCAGGCGGCACCAGTCACTTCATTATTACAAGCAAAATCGCGTATCCATACTCGCGTCTCCTGATCATTACAAAACAAACACACTCGTATTCCTGCCTTCGAAAACACCGGCTCTGATAACCACTATTCTTACTACTTCACAACAAAGAGTAAAATAACGAAACATAGTTGTTTAACTTCAAGGGCGATTTCCTTGAAAAGTGGATTTTAGTCAATATATCACCTTGCGTCGGAGCTTGTCACATATACATTATGTTCCTAAACAGGGTATTGCAAAATAACACCGACAAAACCATATTGCCAGATTCCTGACATGAAAATAATAATTTAAAAAAAAGGACTATCCGCGGGTGCACAAATGCTTCGTTTCGGCGTTATAGACTGCCGAAAGCGTGGGGAAATGAACTGTAGAGTTTGATATTTCCAATATCATTAACAGTAGAACTGAGGCGGCTTGGTACTGTCAAAGAATTACTCTATCTAAAAATACATTTTCAAAACTGTGCAAAGAGGACGCAAGGGATTTCTCAAAGGAAATACGAGATTCCCAGAAAATCATTTAAGTAAATGTGGGTTGAATTAAGCATGAATTTTAGCAAGTAACAATAATTCGTTTGCGCCAGGTTGAAATCTTAGAGAGATTTCCTTCGCGGAACGATTAAAATAAAGATACGTAGTTGCATAACGAACAGAATTGCATAGATTTCAACGAATGTTTGGTATATTTATGTTAATGCTGTCAAAAAAAGAGACTGTCAATGCTAAGTTGGATAACACTTATTAAGTCTATCATCTTTTCTCATACGGAAAAAGTAGTCTTATTCGTACTTATTTCGATCCACTATTTACTACACGGAATGTCTGGAAATCCCTAAAAATCCCTTGCACTATTTTGCAATATGCATTTTTGTATAGAGCTGGTCTCAAGTCTTTGATGGTACCATGCACCCTCAGATCTAGATCTACAGTTAATTTTCACACCCTTTAGGCAGCCTATAGCGCCGACTCTAAGAATTTGTGTATCCTCTATGGTCCATACATCTTCCTTATTTTCATGTCAGGAATCCCCTGAGGTAGTTTTCTAGGTGTTATTTTGCAACACCCTCAATCTCATGACACTCATATTTACAAAACCCGACTCGCTGAAATAATCATGAAATAAAATGGGTTATACATACATGAAGCGGCATTTAAATATAAAAGAGACACAAGGAGAGTAAATATATTTTCAGCATAAACCAATGAAGAACATACCATGGCTCTCACCCATAATGACGTGTTATGGCAATTTGAAAGGGGCTCCATAGTCTAGTGGTTAGAGCGTTAGACTCATGTCCACCTAGTCCCGGGTTCAATTCCAGGCTGGAATCCCACTTTTCGGCGTCCACCCAGCGTCGTGAGGCAAACTGGGGAGTCACGTGAATAAAGACGTGACCACCACACTCGGTCTAGAAAGCCCCTGATACGCCTGTTCGTGGTTAGGTGCGTGCAGTGCTGACCACATAGCCGTCACTCAGGTGGAGGCAGTTCCACCAAACACAGACAGATGGCGTGTCACTAATAACCTATCGGCCTGTCACGCCAGTGGTTATTTATTATTATTTATTTATGGCAATTTGAATTTGAATTTAATTTTTAAGGCCTTTACGCAACTTTGGGTCCGGCTGGACGGTTGATGATGGGATGAATTGGTGGAATGAAGAAAGTGGGCGGAAACGGGAGAACCCCGAGGAAATCCACGCACACAGTGTTTATCCACCACAAAACCCACATAGCATGAGCAGAGATCGAACCGACGACCCCTAGCACCAGAGGTAAGCGCCTTACCACTGAGCCACCGCGTCCCATTGTAACAGCAAATAAGATAGTTTAAGTGGTATCTTTCCCATCATGAAGTTAAAAAGAATTTCTAGAAGTGCTTCATGGAAATAGTAGCACGAGTGACAAAGAAATGACGCAACCTTGATTTTAACTGCCCATTAGTTAAACCAGTACAAATATTAGCATCATACGAACACCGTTTTATTCTTTGATGAACGTATATAGTTCGTTAGTCGCCGTGGCTTAGGTGACTACGAATCGGGCGGCCCGGGTTCAAATCCTGGCAACTTTTCTCGCAGTGTTCCCACGCCTGGCGCTCTAAGATGCATCAGCCTCCCGTCAAAATGAGTACCAGAGTGCCCTTGGTATTCCTGATCACCTTGGGAAGTAAAGGCGATCGCGAATGGGACTAACCACCCCTTCTCAGTGTGCCGTACGTAGAGAACATGTGGAGCGCTACATCTACATCTACCCATGTGCCGTTCACGGCGCGTACGCATCGCACAGGGAATACCTTTACTTGACGTACATAATTATTATAAGGATAGCAAAAATTATCAAGATAAAGTGAAAAGACAACAAAATAATAAAAAAAAATAATTCTGGTGAAACACAACTCGATAACATGCTTCACTGCCAGTACAGACATAAATTTGAGT
The DNA here is from genome assembly GCA_022664845.1 of Lepisma saccharinum. Lineage (NCBI taxonomy): Eukaryota > Metazoa > Arthropoda > Insecta > Zygentoma > Lepismatidae > Lepisma > Lepisma saccharinum. Next base: position 42,083 of record JAGDQP010007473.1, on the reverse strand, counting down.
GCGCATACCGAAGACAGCTATCTACAGAGTGATTTCTGTGAGTAATAAATAATGCTTAGAGAAAAGAACACCCACCGAGAATCAGAGAGACGAACCAGAAAAAAAAAACTACTCCAATATTGTGGTATCGTTCAATCCTGTCTCTTTTTTTTTCTACAGCTCTCTTTTTACCATGTCTCTAGCAGGTGACCCACATAAGTAATTTTCTTAAAGAGTTTTCGCGTCATTTCGCATGAAATACCATCCAGCAGCCTATATACATTAAAAATACATGAAATTTAGGGAAGAGATGCGGACATAACTTCAGACAAAGAACTATGTCTTTCTCCTCACTTAGTATTCATTGAGGGGAAAACTTAAGAACTGACTGTCATGAAAAAGTGCAACCTGTCACAAAATCTTTGAACTACAGGGACGGTTGTAGTTGTTGGAAGAAACTAGAGTTGGTAAATTCAGTTCGTCTAAGAGACTAATTCGTGGGGAGCAAATTCGTTGAAAACGCAAATTCAAACGAACTAGTTCGTTTAGTTCTCGAACAAAAAGTAAACCCACTGTACCAGCAGAATGGCCTTGATAAATAAATATTCTAATCACTGTCTACAATCTAATATGCGAATTTTTAATAATTACAAAGCAGGAAGCAAAATAAAACACCATTAAATTCATTAGTTTCTGCCTAGGAGATCCTAGTTAAATTAATTAATAACCTTACCTTAATCGCGTGCTCCCTAAGCTGAGAAACTCTGGTTTAATCTGATCACAATAGATAGGTAGAATACCAGATTGTATACACAATGGTATAGATTAAAATTATGTATTTAAGGGAAACACAATCATTTGTCAAAAGTCAACACGTATGTATCAGTCCAGGGTTCCTAGGTGCATGCTGGTTTTTGTCGAATGGTTGTTTTACCTTAAATGATATTATTCCCCACACATACTTCTAATTGATGTCAGTGTATGAACTGACTGGTATCCCACCTTTCTGTTGTGATTAGACTAAGAGATACCATGAAATCTAAGTAATTATTCTATTTTCTCCTGTTCATATTGTTTCACCGACCTGAGCCATAGTTGCCTAAAGGCCTTAAAATATTTTTTTTCTTTAATTACATGTATTCCTCTCTGTAACCTCTATTTGATTATTACTCCCAAAAATAGCTGTGTATAAGTCTTCGACATAGACCCTAAATTGATGGCTGTGCACGAGCTATAAAAAAAAATGTTATGGAAATGTGTGTGACCAGAAATATAATTTTTTCGAAACTAAGATTACACTATTTTTTTATAATTATTATTTTTTGTTTATCTTCATGAATCCTATTATCCTTATACAGAAATATCTAAATACACAAAGGAATAAAACGGTGACAGTAGGGTCTCAATATCTGCACTGGTTCAAAACTTATGGACGGCTAAAATCTGGGTTACATCACTTTTCGGACACCCTATATTTATTTTTCACAAATTTTATTTTCGTAAAGAAAAGTGTCAACAAATTATATCAAATACGCTAAGTTCTAAACAAAACCTAGAAAATATACTAGTCTTTTACTTGAAAATCAGGGAATTTTAGAAGCTATGAGCACGTACGTGAAATACTGAGATGAACTACTTTGATCCTTTTTCGAAGATATATTTACACGAATGGGAGTTTATCACGGACTTTCACTGATATCCCACTTGCCAACCTGTAAAGATGGTATTGGATTTGGTAACCTTTCGTGTAAACAAACTTCTCTCGTCTCTATGAACGTAACTTTCTTCGAACTATAACGTAGTTTATCACTAACCGTGCAGAACAGCGAAATAAGGAATGCTATGAAGATCCCTCACGCAAGATAAAGGGAATCAAGGATCACAATATAATGTCACTTTTGTGTGTAAGTGATACAGCAAATTATAGTAGAAAGAGACCAATGATACTTTTCATTTCTCTACCTGAAATTATGATGACAGAAGTCCAAGAAGTAACAAAATGAATAATATTTCCTTTAAATTAATATAAATATACAACCAATCGAAACAATAAATGATAATTTGCTTTTTCACAAAGTGAATTATAATTAGTTTACATCTGCGTTCACAAAGTTCTCGCTGATGATCTTCATTACTGAGTTTCAGAACGGGCAAACTGATCTGAAAATGCTCTTTATAAACGACCCGAAATTATGTAACTTTCTCCCCAAGAAGTTAATTTCTTATCTGTCAATCATGTCAACGTATACCCATAGCAGTGGAATTTATGTCTTGCAGCAGTCAATTTCGGTATAATTTGCACTCATGAACTGAATATATTTTTAACTATCAATTCATTATATACTGAAGGAAAATGAAATCGTAACACCAAGCAGCTGTGCCAGGTGAATGAAACTAATATATGATACAAGTTAAAAGGTCACAACTCAGAGGATGCACACAACGCATGAGGAATGAACTGTTACAATAGACACGTGTGGAGTTGTGATAACGTGTGCTACGAGTATACAGAATGCCTCAATGTCAACAACGACATGCGTATGAGCAATTAATCAATTTGAACGAGGTCATATGGCAGGTCTTCGAAAGGAAGGATTCACCTTCCGTAAGAAACGTCTCTCTGTTGGCAATAATGATCCCTCGAAGATACTGCTATCTGAAGAGCAGGATCCGGGCCCACTGCTCCAAGAGAACACCAGCGCATTCGCAAGATGGCCGTGGGGAATCGAAGGGCCCGGATTTACCATAGTGCAGCTGCAATTCGAGCTGCCGTGATATCTGGCGTCACAACACGAACTGTTCTAAACAGTCTACTAGTGTGTTTTCGGAACATTTCGCCCTACCGTCAAATGCTGTCGCGCTAAAGCTCAGTGAAAAATGGACCTGTGTGTTTCTGACGGACGGCAGCCGTTTCTGCTTCAGTACCAATAATGGACACACAGGGATCACAAAAAGGCCTGGTAAACGTCTGCTGGCAAGCTGCATTACCGTCAACATACCGGACCAAACCCAGAAACTGTGCTGATCGAACCTGTTAAAATCCCATTTATGACCGGTGCAGATTTCGATGCTCTCCATAGCGCAGCTGCAACCCAACATGCTCTTCGACTGTAAACGTGTTAACCTGATCGGCAAAATTATCAGATTTTTCGCCATCGAGCATGCGTGAAACGTCACTGCTGGACGCCAGCTGGGTTCACCCGCAACCAGCAACGACCATTACCGATTCGACCGTCAAGGTGCAGCAGACGTGGTACACAATCCAACACGGTGACTACCCAATACCTCGAACTACGGAATACATGCGCATGTGGATGCCTAAATTCAACGTGGCGGTGACTACATTGATTATTGAGAAGAACATTTAACTTTTGACATGATGCGACTCGTGCATCCTTTAAGGCGTGATCTTGTATCTACGTAATACATCATGTCCCAAGATTCATTCAGCTAGTGTAACTTCTTGGTCCTGGGGTTTCATTTTTCATAAATGTATTTCAGTAATAACTGAAGTTTTATTTTCACGTTATGAAGTTATGCGTCTGAAAGCAATTGCAAATATGATAGCACTTATGCCTTTTTCCATTAAATACAAGGCGGTGGTAATCTCGGGTTTGAATTGGCCACCAGCCAGTAGATTGAAGGCGATTCGGAAGTATGATTTAAGATTTACATTCTCATGTCAGTCTGACTATACTAAAATTAATTTATAGCAATTAGTGTGTTTTATTGATTTGACGCGAACAGTTTTGATTATCGATAAAGCGAAAAATTCTAACATTATAGCTGCAAACGAATCTAATCACTCCCACTGGCTTTTGGATTTATCGCTTAACGTATCTAGTATACTTGCTGAAATAAAAGAAATCTAACAGTAAGTCTCCTTGGTGCTCAATACTTCAGTTAAGGGTTTCAAAATTTTAATTTTGCGAACATTAATAAGACTATCTTGAAAGAATTGAGGTGAGGTCATAATATGACACTCTACAACTTACGTTAGAATTCGTAATCTAGTTTTGTACATTGTTGTTCTCAACAGTCATCTAACTGAATAAAAAAAGATCGGGAAAATAAAGCCAAGACAGTTTCCTTGTAACTCTATTCTGCTATTTAGCTATGAAAAAGTAATTGATTAACTACTCTGATACTTCATCAGGAGGTGATTATTATTATTATTTATTATTATTGTTCCATTAGAGGGGTAAGAGTTCCATTTCCCATATGGATGTTAAAGACTTTTTTACAAAATTATAAACATGAGTGTCTTGCGAACAAGCTTATTTTTTATTTATCTGTCTTTTTAAAGGGTCGATTTTATTCATTAGTAAAAAATCAGCGTTTAACACTGCGTCTTTCTTTGGAAAAATGTTAAATACGCACAAGGAATCGGATATAACCTATCAGTACGATATAGACATAATTCATGAAGCTAAAAATCACTCTCTTTTTTGTGCATAGCACATAAGAAATGCAGGTACCTGTAGTACGTCTACACACTCAGGGAGGACAACCACACAAATACAGTGTGTTTATAAACTACACCGACAAACTTTGGGAAGTGATTCCTCACATCAAAAAAAGACGAAAAGTCCTGTGACAAATTTTCGAAATGTGCATAATTTTGGAGCTATATGCTCCCGAAAGTGTGGGAAAATGAACTTTCAAGCTTCATATTTCTAATATCACTAACAATAGAACTGATGCGGCATGGTACCGTAAATCTGCACTATCCAAAAATGCATACGGGTGCGCAAGGGATTCCACAAATTCTCTGAAGTAAAGATAGGTCGATATGAACATGAATGGAAACAATAACTTGTTTGCGTCAAGTCGCATCTCAAGCACATTCCTTATGCCAAACGATTTTCCAAGAAAATGTGTAGTTGCATAACAATTAGGAGTAATAATTTCATACTTTCATCAAACGTTTTGTTTATTTGTTATGAAAGATGTTGACTATTATTGACCGGTTGAATGCAGGTGGATGACCTATGCCATCTTTACTCATACAGTAAGTCGGTTAATTCATGATCATTTTCGACCTACCTCTGTTTCACGAAAAATTCCGGGAATCACCTACTTCCTTTGAAGAACGCTTGCGCACCGATCGCACAATTTTGGAATATGCAGTTTTAAATAGAACGCGTTTAAAGTTTTTGACGGTATGAGGCCGCATCAGTTCATGGGGTTAGAAATATAGAGCTCTAAAGCTCATTTACCCACGCTTTCGGCAACCCGTAGCTCCGAAAATATGCACATTTCGAAAATTTGTCAGAGGAACTTTCTTGTTTCGATGTGAGGAATCACATCCCGAAATTTGTCCGTGAAGTTTATAAACACACTGTACAATTAGGTGTGTCCTCGGTAATTTAAAAAAAAAAAAAAGTCATTAGTGTAAAAACACGTGTTTTTTCTGTAAGTTTTTTAATTATTTTTTTTCATACAGCAAGTATCTAATGCTTTACGCTACAGATAATCAATGTAATCAGCAGGATTGGAGTTAAACCTTTCACACATTCATCCCAATTTATTATTGCTTTGTTTTCCTGCAGCCGCACAAGGCAAATGTTGGGATTATTTAGATATTTTTATAATAATTGAATTTAATACTATTATAAATTAATGAGAATTAAACATGAATTAATTTTAATTCATTTTTGTCACTAATTTATTCACATTGTCTTTTAACGAGGCTGAACCGTCCCGCCCCTCCCTCTCCCAAACCAGTAATTTTTGTCAAAGAAACAGTAGAATGGATATGAACAATTTCTATCAATATTTTCTACCAAATAAGAATATAGTCCTTTCCCACTTTGAATTATTTTGATTTATATAAATTAATTTTTGATATATCAATGTATTAGCATATTTTATATTTTCCCAACACCCATTTCTAGATACGAGAACACAAAACTACAGAAGGGAGGATAGTGTCTAGCGTGAGTACGGGGTGGAACAACTTCCGTTTGTATTTTCTCAGTTCATTCAAAGCAAATTTGTTGAGCAGAGTACATTAGTAGTAATCATATATGTTTATTTTTTGAGATCAGGTCGGGGACACCAAAAACTTTCTTTAATTGTGTTGAATGATGTTTAAGACAAGTTTGGGGCAGATACGGTATGGAAGAAAATAATTTAATGGTTTTTTTTAAGTTGGCAACACTGAGAACTGGGCAACCCGGAATATCTCGCATATACCAAAACTATTTGTAATCTAGAGTTTAATTTACGTTGAATTTCTTCCTAATTACCTATATAAAAGTAATTCTTGCTTAAAGAGACGTTAGCAGCTTTACAAATTGTTGCCTTGAAAAATAAACCAAGGCTTATTAAAAAACAAAAGTTTCAGAAAAAAAACGAACGTTTTTTGTTTCTATTTATAACACTAATCGTCATTACCTACCACGATATGCAGGCCATATGGGATGGCAAAAAAGAAAAGAAAAAACTGAACTAAAAGTAGACAGAGGGAAAGAAACGAAGGACCGGGTAAAAAATTTTCACAAGTAAAACAAGGAAACAAAAATAGCCAGGGTATGTGCTCTAGTAGTGAGAGTTTTAACTTCGCATCAGCATTTGGAAGCGGCATAAAATCTAGTTCACATATAACAACTATTCTAAGGTTCGAACATTCTTCTCAGTGTTGCAATGACTTTTGGAAATAAATTTTGGGATTTTCTGTTTTCGTTTGAACAAGCGGGGACATTTTTTTTATTTTTATATTTTTGTACTCTGTAGACCCGCTCCACCTCAACTCAGACAGTTCAAGGAAAAAGTCGCACCGGTCAAGTCGAAGATTTCAATAATTATTTTTCTATGAGCTCTTTATGGAAATTTAAGAGACATGTATTCTTTTATTTTTGCGAAAAATAAAAATAAAATCTACCAAGATGTTCCTTCTTAAGGTTCACTGTTGATAATTATTGAAGCTCAAAACGTGGTATGCTGTACATTTGACATCGTATCTTGCAGATTACTTAACCTCAAGAAGTCATTCTTTTTTATATGATTAGATATTTGTATACCGTTTGTGATGTCAGAAGATCACAACCACATCGTTTGTATAGGGTGTACAGAAATTTTGACAACTGAAGAAAAATTGTAAATTCGCTGATATCGAACATAGTTTGTACGTACATCTTTACAACTTTGAGTAACTACATCTACGCACTTTATCGCAAAATAAATAAAGAGGTTTGGACTGTTACTTTCACTGTACGAATTTGGTTGCTTTAGAAAAGTTTACCATATTTGAACACCCTTTTCCCGGAAAACGCATTAAAAAAACTCATTTTTCAGTAATAGTTGAGACACTTGTGAGTTCTGAAAGATGATTAACTTTTATTATCTGCCAGTCGTTGGTTTGGATGTTATGCCTAATGTTTCCTGCAAAAATGGGTTATTTTGAAAAGTGGGCCACATTTGGACCCCATTTTCTCAGAAAATGAATTCTCAAGAAGACTATTTTTCAGAATAGTTGAGAACCTTATGGATTCTAAAGGTGACTAGGTTTTATTATCGACCAACCATTGGTTTAGTTTGCTTCAGTCACTGATAATTCCTCTCCTCTCCCGTCAAAATTCAGTAGCTCCCTAAGTGTCAAAATCATTTTTGTTTTGTTTTGAACATGGGTTTTCTGAGAAAATGGCATCCAAATAAAGCGAACTTTTAAAAAAACAACACACTTCGTCTTGTTACAGTGAAACTAACAGTATCAACCTCTTTAAGGCACTTTTATGATAAAGCAGATAGAGGTGGTTACTCAAAGTTGAAGAGTATAGAAAAATAAGGGAGAAAGTTCATGCAACGTGATTTCTGGTAAAACGCATTTTTTTTAAAGTCTAACTTTTTCATTTACTCCCGTGTGTTTAATATTCTAAAAAAAGCTGTAACTTGTGGATTATTTGCGCTTTTAGGATAGAAACTTTCCTAGCGCTAAGCTTTCATTGTTAACTACTTGTTACGGAAGCAAACTCAATCTTTTTTTAAAAAATGGACACCCTCCCTCCTTTCCCTGTACTCGTCAACTGTAAACAACAAATACGTACTTTGTTACGGAAGGGAGTAAAAACCATTCCAAAATCTTGGTATTTCGATTTTTCTTCAAACTTGTCTCTTTTTTCCTGGTAATGTACAAACGATATAGGGGTAATCTTTCGATATCACGAACTAAACACAAAAATCTATCATAAAAAAACGAATGATATCTTGTTAATTAGTCGCTATGATTTATCAAAAATAGTACAGCACCACCTTTTGAGCTTTAATAATTATCAACAATGAAGTTTAAAAAGGGATATCTCGGGAGATTTTTTGGAGAAAATAAAATAAAAAGAAATACTGGTGTCTTTAAATTCCCATAAAAAGCTCACACAAAAATAATTTTAAAAATCTCAGACTTGACCGGTACATGTTCTGCCCGAATTGAGGTGGAACGGATCTGTAAACAAATGATATATATACTAAGTACATCGTTCGAACATTTTCTTCTAATTAACATATCATTGATATCCACATGGAGTATACTACAATAACAGGTTAAAATGTAGCAACGATGTGATGCCAATCAAATGTGTTTGCCGAAACAAGTGATTTCCCCGTTGTATAGGAACTCAAGAAGTAACTGAAATTTATTTCAAGGCCTTTTAGGCAACTTTTGGCCCAGGCCGTGCGGATGATGATAGAACGAATTGGTGGAATGAAGGAAGTGGGAGGAAAAACCGGGAGTACCCCGAGAAAACTCACGCATACGGTGTTTGCCAACCACAAAGCCCACGTGGCATGACCCTGGAGTAATTATACCGACGACCCCAAGCACCACTGAGACACCGCGGTCATGCTAAGATGTGTTCGGTATAAAATTCCTGTGCAACAACGTCGCATTAATAGGATCGTAGTAATACTTTCGTCTTTCAGTATGACATATCTCATGGGAATATGTTTGAAAAGAAGAAAGTCCTGCAACAACGTGTTTGGTATACAATCTAAATACAAAGTTAAAAAAAAAACTACACGAACACACACAGCTTCTTCTAACAAATAGAAGATAATTTCAATTGCATGGCTACAAATCGTTGCAATACGTTCCTTCTTTACGAGTAATATACGTTGTGGGTCTTCTATAACATACCGAAGATTTGTCATAATGCGATCGGTATAAAATTCTTGAGTATATATATGATGATAAAATAAGGTAGGAAAAAGATATATTAGAATTCAAAGACAGGCGTACCGGAACTTTAGAAACAATAAAATAGCGACAACGTTTCACCGAAGGCGCGTTCACATAATTGGAAAGGAGACGAACTGTGAGGACTGGTGCTAGGGAGCGACTATGCTGCCAACATGTATATAAGGCGCGTGTTCTGAGAGATTAGCGAGGAACAAAAATTCCACAGAAATATAATTAAATAGCGAGCTTTTGCTGTTATACATAGCTCAGAAAAAACAAGTGAGGGAATGAAAGGAAATTACGTTCGACTATATAAATGATAAGATATATAATTTTAAATCAAATGGTGATTACTTCCTGAAATATGTACGGCCAAATACTTCAGAATATCCCCTGCAGCGTTAAGATAAGAATGTTAAATAAGAAATTTAACCTTTCATTATATCAGTAATGTTAAGTTTCATTGAGCTCTTAACTAAACACATAAGTTGTGTCAACGTTTTCCTCAATTCGTTTCTTTTAGTACGGTACAACTCAACACTGAACACAACGTTCAATTTCCTTGTCATGAACAACAATAATTTATAATTAGACAGACAACACAATCCATCTACCTATTACTACTACAGATGTTGAAATGCTTCTGTTCACCAACAAACCTTAACTGTAGAAGATAAAAAATTAACCTGTACGAAAACAATTATCAACATTAACACTCTTACTTAAATTGTGCTATTTTTCATCTGTAAATATAAATGCTATTTCATTTCTAAGTTCTTTTTTAAAAAGCACAAACAATGCAAATACATAACAGTTGACCAATATTTGAATTTTTAACTACATTCTAAATCAAAATCAAGATAAACCACCATTCTTATTGAATGTGATACCTGGATAGTCACTACACTCCCAAGAAGATTCCATCAGTATCATATGCATTACCCATCACAATAACTTAAAAACTGCTACTGGAATAAACTATAATTCATGTTTTAAAAAACACTGGAAACATTTATTCACTGTTTAATATGAATCGAAGGTGCAGATTCATCTACATCCACTCACGTGTTCTTCAAATAGCCATCCTCTCCAGACCATTTTGCAGGAATGATGATGTATTATTTAAAAAAGACAATGCATCTTGCTGCTGCAGTCCCAACAGTTAGGAGTGTATATTTGACCAATAGTAACCACTGTTTACTCAATAAATGAATGTTAAATATTGTTTAAGAAATTATCAGACTTGCTCAAACTATTTGTACGTATGGAATACTGAGAAAAGCTTTATAAAATCTAAAGGAGTGAGAGGACAACATGCATGTGTAACAAGAAGCTTTAGATTTTGTATTATCAACACATCGTACAAGTACTTTTATTCATATATGGCTTGCTTCTACTATACTGTAAATTCCTTTCTACACCAAATATACCATTCAAGAGTACTTTCCACTGCAAAATTCCTGGTAGTTCGGAAAATGATTTGTATTCATAGATATACAGCTTACTTTGATCCTATCCAGATTCTACTTTGAAAGAACATGCTAAAAGCAAAATTTAACGAAAAAGGGATAAGCTTCTCCAAAAATTTCCCAATTAAAAAACAATCTAAGTAAGGTAACAAGATACCACAAGCACAACTTAGCTACACCTACGCTGAAAAGAAAGTTCTTTTGCTAACGGATAGTTTCTGCGCGAGGGTCTAGTTATTTAATCATGTGGTACCTACTTGGAGATGTAGTCCCAGGAATTGTGTATGTAAGCTCTATTTATTTGTAAGTGCAATCTTACGTTTCACCAATCCACTGTTGGCTTTGTGAAAGAATAGAAACACAGAAATATATAAAGATTGAAATAAAAAAATTCTAAACAGGTAATAACTAAAATTTGCAACGTTGCTTGTCTTTTTGTTTCTATTCTTTCACAAAGCCAACAGCAAATTGGTTAAATGTCAGATTGCACTTATAAATAAATAAGTAAAAGATTACAAACACAAATCCGGGACTATATCACATTCTTGAAAACTGTTTGAGTTTCTGGAGTCAAGAATTAGTCTGATTTTTGTATTTCCTATATAACGGAAGGTGAAGACCCTACATGTGTGTTAGAGATCAAGTAATAATAAGAAATGCATTCAGAACATGTACAAACAGGAAAGTGTACTCCGTGTTATGAAACATGTTTCGTAATTATGCAGCGGAAGTAATAACAATCTCACGTGAATCGCACTCCAACCCTAAAATATAATTATGAAAACTATATATTCATATGAATATAATGTATTATATTTCTAACAAAAACTACTTTAGAGGTTAGAGTAGCGCTCATTTGGATATGTTAACAATCCATGTTCTGCCCTAGAACAACTCAGATCTAAAAGCAAGTCACGTCCGATGACATGTTCTTTCAAAAGTTTCGTAATGATATGGAGGACCGTGGAATGTTGTAAACAAAACAAAGAAACAATTTAAATGAATTAATTTATGGCCTTTAGACAATTTTGCCTCAGGCCAAAGATCACAAAGGAACCTATCTGGTGGAACTAGTTAATCCGCACGTAGAACACAGACGAAATTTTCGACAAGCCTATTTCAACGTAATTTCAAGCTTTGAAGTAAAAGAGTTGCTTATATAAGTGAATCTACAAGCTACAACATGTAAATTCCTTCCATATTCAACTTACGCATTCTGTCGTATCTGGATATACAAGGTGTATCTAAATTCGACAGACAAAATACATGAGCATTTTAAACAATTAAATATTAACAATGCTCAAAAAAGGAGAGAGAGAAAATGAAAGATGCACTATTTATCGAAGTCCTGCAAACCGCTAAAACTGAAACTTATGGCTAAATATCTATGAGTGTAATAGTCACAGTTTACTTTATACTTTTCCAATAAGCTCAACTAATCCTACTGGTGCGAAAATTACATTCAATTCAAAAAATCCTACATGAATATCCAATCCAAAATTAAGTCAAGATTGTAGAGAATTTATTTACTTACATTAATGGGTTGGTTGTAGACGCATGTTATAAGTTTAAATAATGACCTACATGACAAGTACCGTATTTTTACCCTACTGTAAGATGAGATTTTTCCCGAACATTTGTCTCCAAAATGGAAGGTAGTCTTATATACGAGAAAAATGCCTATATTCTGATGCCTACAACGTTCCCCGTAATTAGATGAATTGATATATCCCCCAAGAGTAAGGGAAATTGAAGTATTCTTAATTTATACATAACAGGGCATTTAAGTGTCTGTAAATTCTCAAAGGTGACTCTGAAATCCTTTATTCTCCGGGATATCTCCGATCAAAATTGCAATAGAATGATGAAACAAGCACCATATAAAAGTACGTGTTTTGCACTTTTATTTTTTCATTTTGCAGTTTCGTCGGAATTCCTCTCTCCTGCATCAGCTACAGATTTCAGTTAGAATTTGGGTTAATTATCCCCACCCCCCACCAACACACAAAATCTTCCATATAAAAAAAAGTTTCGATTTAAAAAAACGCAATGTGCTTTGTTTGTGGATATAAAAATTGCTGAAAATGGGGCAGCTTAGCTTCCTAATGACAGACAGTATCTCGTTTATTGCGAAATCTTTGTTCAGGGCTTCAAGAGAAGGAAAATGAGGCCAAGAACTCCGCCAAAGTGCCAAGCAATAAAGGGTTAGTTGTCCTGAATTTAGCACTGTTACCATTTTCAAGTGCTTTTTTTTTCTTCTCGTATGTAGAAGTTGCTCAGCAATTTTATCGGTAGCATTTAGACACACCATTTTATTGATAAATGACAAAATAAAGGTTGAAGTAGGAGCCTATGCGTACATGACATTCATATAGGAACAAAATACACGAACATAAGCAATGAATTTTCGGCCGTTATAAGCATATTCGTGAGAAAAGAAGGAAAAAAGATAACGAGAAACGGCGGTGCTGCACAACCTAAGGCTAGTATAAGAGTAGCCTGAAGATATGAGCAGAATAATAATAATAATGGTGAATCTAACAAGGCTGACAACAAAACATAGTTGCACGTCTTGCAATTAAGATCAAAAACACTGAACTGCTGAACAAGACTATATTATTCGTAAAAAAGAATATAAATAAAAGAAAAAAAGTAAATACACGTAACCTTTCGACCTTCTAGCAAAGATCCTCATCAGACATACTTGTCCTTTGCCAGCGTCTTTTGAAGAACTGCCGTTCTTCATGATATTTTGTTCCTGATTCTCCGTGTTTCTTTGGAAGTTTCTTCCCGACTTAGTGTTATTCCTATGTACCGTCATCATTCAGTATTTTCTCCTGTTTTAGTTACAACGTACCCGCCCATATGAACTGGCTTCCCTGCTACAGATTTTCAGTTGCTTACCATGGCGGCTGTGCCGATTCTCGACACCTTTTCCTCTAATTATTTTCTCCCTAAAGAATATGCTTATAACGGCGAAAATTCGCTACATAATACGCTTTCAGAAACAGAGGACTAAAAAAAAGAAAAAGAGGAAATGAAATGTAGCATTCATTGACTAATTCGTTATCAAGATTGCCAACTAAATTTATTTACGGCATTTACGCATCTCAGGCTTAGGCTCGGACAGGGTGGGGGAGAGGATGTTGGAAGGCAGTCGGACAGGGTATAGTCTGTAGGAATTATACTGGCATTCGCCTGGTGTTACTGAGGGAAGTCCCAGGAAAAACCTGTCAGGATCGGCGGCCACTGGAATCATTCCCAAGGCCTTCCGATTGCTGAGCTATGCCTGCTTGGTCAAGATTTCCAAATGCAAGAAGCCTCAGGTAATATTGATGGAATCACAGAAGTAAAATAAAAATGGAAGATACTAATGACGGAGAAATAATATGAAGTGTGGGGGTGGGGGTACAAGAAAATCTGTAGAACAAGGAAATAATATATTATATATAGCTCAAATTCAGTCTGTATCTGTCATACAAAATTACATTGTCCAATCTGCAACAAATGCATCTAGGGGAAGACCGTAGATTGTATTGTTCTAACATGTACACTGAATGGCCATTATTAAATAACTACCAAATACACTGTGTCCTCAAATCCACAGAGTTAGACAATTCTGCACTAAAATTTCTGGGATTCAGTTTGCCGCCGCACCAACAGGGGTATAACAGGTAGCCCAACATGAAAATGAGAAAGGGACGAAGGAAAATGAAATTAAATCAAATAAAACTCAGGAAAAAAAAACAGAATAAAAGAAACAACTGCATAGAAAAGCTATGGGTTCAGATGGCTCCTGATTGATGCATAGTATACACAAGAATATTATCACTTTTCATCTACTACTAACGTGCTACGAGATTCAAAGCTCCGAATTCTCGAGCTGCTATCCCGAAAAGTCACGTCGCAAGAACGGCCATGGTTGACATGAAGTTTATTCGGTGTGTTGAAAAAGTAATTTGCGTTTATTCCTGGTAATCAATAACAAATTTTAGTTTCGTTACCGAATAAGGAAGGACTGAATTGAAAAATAAGGTTGGAGGAACAACATGAACAAATAGTATATGCAAGTGAGAAGTAGGCTAATATCAGACTGGAAAAAATTGCCTGAAGTGTTTAATCCACGTGCAAGGGCCAAATTCTTATAAAGGGGTCTAGAGCACACTACTTTTAGACATAGAGGTCTTTTGAGACAAAGAAGTCAGGATAGAACAGACTAAATTGAGGAACAAAGAAGATTAAGATCCCGCTTAGTAGAGAAAGAATTTATGGAAATTACTTTAGAGTTGCTGAGGTTCTCGGCGTGATCGAAACTGACTTCAGTTGAAGTCAGTGGGAGAGAGAGTACTGAAATAGTTTTGGATTCTTATTAACGTCCTGCACACGATGGTTAGCTTCTACGGACGGGACCTACGCGTTGTGGTAAAGTGGGCTCCGAACCACTCTGTTCAATGGACCCTGGCGGGAATTGAACCCGTGACCATGAACACACCACGCACTAACCTCTAAGGTGAAGTGAGAAATCGCGGGTGCGAACTATTCTCGGTTCTCTTTGTAGGCTGAACCTGGACGCGAGTCTTGAGATGATTGTTTCTGAGCAAGACAATTTGAACCTGTATTTAATTTCTAAGGCCTTTAGGCAACTTTGGTTCCGCCCGTATGGATGATGATATGAATTGGTGGAATGAAAAAAGTGGGAGGAAACGGGAGAACCCCCAGAAAACTCACGCACACGGTGTTTGTCCGCCACAAAGCCCACAAGGGAAGGGATCGAACCGATAACACCTACCAGAAGAGGTGGGCGCTCTACCATTGAGCCACCGCGACCCCACTGAGTAAAACAAGTAAGAAGGTTTTGGGAAAGGAAAGAGATTAATTTCACGGCCAGGATGCGACTGAAATTCTAAAGAAATATTTCAGCGACTCCTTGTTTTCACATATCTTATTTTCATGCATTTTATCTGGATAAACCTTTGATATCTTTACGCCGTTTCAACAGGTCCTCCGTTTGATCACTATCAATTAACTTCCGTACATAATTACGAAACTCCATGAATATGAAAGGGTGAGTATTATTTCCATTATTATTAACAGACTTCTTCTCGAAAATCTTTGACGCAAAATACACACTAATATAATGTGATATTTAGTCGATTAAGAGTATGAAATCTTCTACTGTAAGTTCAGTTTACAAAATCGCTACAACTTGCAAATCACTATGACTAGTAA
>JAGDQP010007473.1:1413-13509 GCA_022664845.1 Lepisma saccharinum | reverse complement strand
AAGGACTGAATCATCATGTACTATAGGTTCGTTACGTACCATTGTGGCACACTTAGGTTTCCTGTGATGCACTTCAATTTGAACTTTGTTTGATTCCGAATTCCACGGTCATGTACGGAAAGTTCTCTTGTGAGATAAATACGGTAATGGTAAACAGGAGTAAACTCTTAGGTAACTTCACTAGGATAGAAGGAAACTTCTTTCCAAAGGGAATAGAGCAAACTGACAAATTTTAAAATAAACTAGCTTTGGTATAGAGGAAAAAGTACGTAAACATGGGGACATGTTCATGCACAAAATAAAAATAGGAAGTGACATTTTATACGCACAGAGCGCAATTATTGAAAAAAAAAAGTGCCTTTAAAGTATTAGTTCTTGTTGCCTATTAAATAGAAGACAACAGAATTGATACTTTTAAGGTACGTATTTAAAAAAAAAAAAATCATCTTTAAAATATTTTAAGACTGAGTTTCACTTCTCTTCACGATTTCCAGGTTTTACCCATTTTATATCACAGTAACAGAACATATTACAAAGGAAAGTGGAAGGCAAGTTTTTCTTTGTTGTTAGTTTAAGACTGGTTCGTTCCTATCTTTACCTCAACCACAAACCTCCTGGGGCCAATGATAATTTACTGCGATCTTCCCTCAAGTACTCGAAGTAGGTTATAAAAGTAAAGAGGTACGGTGGCACCTAACGGTGATGACTGACTATTGAAAGTAAAAGCAATGAACTCACATTAATAAAAAGGTAAGGGCACAGTATTCCCCCCCCCCCCCTTTCCCCCCCCCCCCACTTCGAGCACTGCTTTCCTCCTATATCCAGCCATACGTGATGAAATAAAAATAAACATGTTATTGCAATAATTGAATACTAACAAAAATCCGTTTCGAACTTCAATTATGAGAGAGTATTTAATTACAAAACTATATGCGGCCAACAGTGAAAAATAGGCTGGTGCAGTAAATCAATTATTGAAGGAATTCTGAAACATTGCCATTAAAGATATTCTACTGTTCGCATTAAAAATAAATACAAGGTAACCAAATAAGCTCTTGTTGTTTCATGGGAAAACGTGATCACCGATACGGAAATATGTGCCTCAGGTGCTGGAAAAGCAATCGTATGGGAGTGGGAACATTGATCGTGACCAAGACAGGCGCTTTACGCACTCACAGCAGTCATAGTTCGAGCAGTGGCGAAGACAAATGGAGGTGTCGAAGAAACTTGTTCGGAGTTGCCTGCTTTATGACTAAGCTGTGCTTATCCACACAATCGAATATGTCAACCATTTGGGGATAATGCTGTGAATGAGCGCACTGCCTGGCATTGGCTCTAGAAATTTGGGTCAGGGGATTTGTCCCCGTATTATGAACCCCGCAGTGGGCACCCACAGGCCCTGGATGATGAGGCCCTGAAGGCGCCCATTGAACAGGACAGCAGCCAAACGTGTGGTGAGTTTCCCGAATGCTTCCAGATTTCTGATGAAACAGTCAAGACTTCACCTGCACTGCATAGGGAAGGCGTACAAGTTAAGCTAATGGGAAGCAAAAAAGCACCAACGAGAGACCGTCTATTTGTCGTTGCTATTTCAGCACTGCAACACACCCATATTCGATCGAGTGCTCACAAGTGAGAAACAGCGGATCCTGTACGAGACTTCCAAGAGTTCCAGACATTGGTTGTCACCTTGGGACCCTGTGCCTCCACCACAAGATCAGTTCTACACCTACGCAAGATCATGTTCTGTATCTGGTGGACTAGTCGCCAAGTGGTGCATTACGAACTGCTACCACCGGACCAAACAATCACTGCAAACCTGTACTAGCAACAGTTGGAGCGTGTGAGGAACCACTGGTGAGGAACTGTGCAGGAGCCAGTACTGGTAAATCGCAAGGGTGTACTGTTCCGTGCCATCCACCGTACTCCCTGTACGTCCTTGCGCCAACAAATTATCACCTCTTCTATTCCCTGGATATCCACCTTCGTGGGAAGTCATTCGACAAGGAGGCAGACTTGCGGCAAGCACTCACGCCTTCTTTGCGTCTAACGACCCCTTCCACGTTTTACAGCTAGGGCATTGCGTAGTTACAGGAACGTTGGCAAAAATTGCTGGATGCCGATTACTATGAGGCTTAAAATTTATTTTCTGTATATCTTTTCGTTTCTATTAAGAACGGCAGAAACTTCTTTGGTTACTGTGTACTTCTGTACTTCTGATGCTACTTTATATTACTTAATTAAAAAGAAGAGTAAAAATCATTTTAACACACACAGTTAGTTCGTGGATCACCACAGAACACTTCGAGAACTCCCAGAGTTGAACTGGATTGGATTTTAAGGCCTTTAGGCAACTTTGACTCGGGCCAAATGGATGATGATGGGAGTGGAATGAAGAAAGTGGAAGGAAACGGTACAACCCGGGAAAATCCACGCACACGGTGTGTCCACCACAAGCCTACTTAGCACGCGCCGGGATCAAACCGAGAACTCCCAGACGTTCGCGGTATCCAGTTTGGGAAGTACTGCTTTAAGACATCAAGAAACACTACATCTCTGCTACGTTTGTTGGAAGACTTTTAGAAAAACAAGATAACTATATAAATCGTTATATTCCTACTTTCTAGAAATCGTCTATAGAAATTTTTTAACTCTATTTACTGCGTTCTCTTTTAGTTTACCATCACAAAATAAGTAATAATATTAATAGTAATAAAACTGAGTCAAACGACGAAATCGAGAATAGGCTGTGTGAAACTCCCTCTTAAACACTTTGTGGATATTCTCCGCAGAAAAGTGAATCAGTAAGCAAACAAGTGAGATCCTTGTTAACTTGACTATGTACAAACACAGCAAGTTTTGATTTAGTTTAGTCTATCTAGGTACAGATGCATGAAATGAACAATTCATAGACAATAGAGGCAAAAATATATTAGCTTACCTT
This sequence comes from Lepisma saccharinum, assembly GCA_022664845.1. Classification (NCBI taxonomy): domain Eukaryota; kingdom Metazoa; phylum Arthropoda; class Insecta; order Zygentoma; family Lepismatidae; genus Lepisma; species Lepisma saccharinum. The sequence goes on along the minus strand of JAGDQP010007473.1, from coordinate 10,565 downwards.
CTTTGACATCAACGTACCTGAAATAGAAGTATTAGAAAATTTAACACAAAATGAATTAAGAAGACCTTAGCCCTACAAGTTTTAGAATCGTTTACTCTACACGGGTGTGTCAGAATGAAACAAACTAGAACAAAATAAATTCTATTTATAACAGTTTTAAGTACAGAAAATCTAGTACAAAATAAAAAAAATGAAGTTATAAAGTATCCAGCTTACTTAAGTGTGCATTAGAACAGCATCTGAGCTTTAAAGAATCGCTGTCCGAAGATTCTTAAAAAGTATGTTTATAAAATCTTCCTTCTTTCTTACTGTCAGTTGAACTCATTTTCATAATGGCTGACTTTTCAACCAGCGACGTGATTTATAAGTCTTCAACTTAAAGGTGAAATATTTTCATCATGCATTTTAAGTTCTTCTTCTTTCGTCTTGTTTCAATGTTATACAATTATTCGTTCTGCATTAAACTGTGCCTTTTCGTTGTTCTGTTCTTTGATTGTTGAGCATAATATTCCATTTTGCTATTAATTTTTAGCTATTACTCAATATTCCCGTCGATAGGCTTGTATCATTTCTTGTCTCCTTAAAGAAATGCATTACCTTAACTCTTCAAATGAACAACTGGAGCATATGGATGGAGAACATGCATTTCTACTATACTGTTTGTCAATGAAAACAACAATGCCATTGTTTGTCTTCTTTTCTTTCTCAAGTCACGCCTGGACAGTTATCAACAAACTACCTAGTACTTCGAAACAGCATACTGTTAAGTCATCGTAAGTTATTTCATATTGCTCCAGAACTGACATTAAATAAATAGTTGCTAAAGTTAGTGACACTTCTTGCACGTAAATCTAAAGTAAATTCCGATGACACATCCAAAGATCAGTTCCGCAGAAAATACATAATTACTGCTTCTTTATATATAAATTAATGAAATATCGTATGACTGCTCTGAACGGACACTTGTAATACTTCCTTTCATCTTTTGAAATCCATTATTAATACGAATATATTCATTAGGTTAACCTGAAAGTAAACAAAAACAATAGTACTAGGACAGAAAGAACGACTATTTTACGGCACTACACTACCTACAATGAAATTTAGAAACTCGCAATAAAACTAAAGAACAATTCAATTCGACATCGACTTTTTGTCTCCTGTTTTAGTTAATTACACATCAAAAACATGATGCATACATCTGCATAAAAGTTATGTTCAATAAGTAAATAAGGCAAGGTAATATTCAAGAGTAAGCAATTAACAGTGTAAAATTTTGATCTGTTGAAGATACGGAGTTATAGTACATTTGACGACTGGCAGAGCGCAGCACCGTGAAACGTTTTCAAGTGGGGCAATGATAAAGATATGTCTGAAAACTCGGTCAAACATGGAGGAGGTCCGAAGTGTCATACGGTTTTTGTATGCCAAGGGAAATAAACAGGCAGCCATTAATCGTGAACGAGTGGAGGTATATGGAGACGGTGTAATATTTGGAAACAAGTGTGGATGTGGTGTAATGCGCTTGCAAATGGCAGGACAAACGTGATTGAAGAACAGGAAGAACAGCAGCCTGACCAGTCATCACCCTCAACCACGGACGAGAACGTGTATCAAGTGGAAGCGATGATACAGGAGAACTGGTATGTGAAAATCAGAGAAATTGCTGAGGAACTAAATGTTTCGTCTCTGTGTTCAATATAGTTCATGAACACTTTGCATACAGAAAGGTTTGTAAGCGATAGGTACCGAAAAAACTTACAAAGGTAAGTAGATAAACACAAAAGAATAGGCCCGTCATTAACACATCTTCAATGCTACGAGCAAAAAGTGATGCTCCATCGCATCAGTCTGAGTGATGAAACCCATGTGGACACGTGAATCCAAACAGGTTACCACAACCTGGAAACAACCATCGTCCCCACCACCAACAAAGTTCAAGACAACATCGTTGGTCAAGAAAACCTTGGCAACTGTGTTTGAGACTACCTGGCTGTAGCTCATGTTGAATTCGTTAACCACGGCACCACTGCGACAGCTGAAAGGTACTGCCAGACTATGAAGACTACGATTGGTTGTCCGTGCCACGACAGACCAGGTGCATTGCGAGACGGTATTGTTTTGTTGCAAGACAATGAAAGACCACACACTAAACAATTCACCCACTGGCACATCGCCACCGTCGGAACACTCTCCCTAAAGCACAGACTGCCGTCCACTGATTACAATCTTTTTAGGCCCATGAAAAAAAAATCTGTCTGGCCAACGATTCTGGACTGTCGAGAATGTGCAACAGACCGTCATCGCTTGGCTGAAGGGTCTTGACACCAAATTCTTTACCGATGGAATGGATGCATTGTGTACACGGAGGAACAAGTCCTTGGACAAATTTGGTAATTAGTGGAAATAGTGTTCGTATCCATGTATGACTTGATGCAGTTTCCAATTTCTACTCATTAGGTATGTTGAGAAATTTACATGTTCCCTTCTTTATTGAACCTACCTTGTACATATGAGGGGCTCAAATGCAAAGTGATATACATAACATTAAAAAATAATATTAAAAAAAAATCTTGTTTTAGGTATGCAACACGAAATACTCGGCAACACAAAATATTCACATTTTTTGTTGCCGATATTTAGGGCAATATGTACAAGATGGTCTTTTTTATTTTTCAGTATCACTTATATTCCTTAGCTTCTGAGCTCCTCATATGAAGTCACTGAATTCATCACAACAAAATCGACACAACCGCGCCGCTTCTCCAGTGCTTATACGAAGCCAGGGATCGTAAGCACTTGACTACGGGGCTGAATGTGCTAGATGGAGTTAAGAAACTATGTACCTATTACAAAATATCTAGATGAACACTTCACTTAATACTTAAGAATATGAACTATTGTATTTTATTTATTTGATACAAAAAGAAAAAAAAACTAATTACAACCACATTTTAGAGACCGGAAGGTATCCTACTTCCCTAACATGTAAAGAAGTAACAAGTTCAGCAAAAATAATGGTGTTATTGATTCCTTCAAGCACGTATCTTTCCTGAATATTATTTCACTCAAGTTCAGATCTCTCATTTTCTTCAAATATTTCGGCTATTACGATTAAAAATTTGTTTCTTTTGTCTGCTTCGCTTCCAGAAGCGAAATTCCCAACGGACTGTGCCTTTAACTTTGGACAGAAAGAAAAACACTTTTTGTTGACGATACGGTTTCGAGGTCATTTAGGAAGACAGACACAACATTGCACACAACCACCAATGCTACTGTATGCTTCTGAGCACAATACAAAATTTGAACCATTATGCGGCTCAGAAACGACTTTTATGCTAATGATGTGACAGATGAATGTGCAGTTTTTGCTGTCCTTGTCCGACAAGTAAGATACCGAACAGAAGCTTTCAGTTTATAGTGCTACAACTTAGTAAAAACAACATGGTCATATGAGAGGAAAAAAAAAACGCAGAATATAGCCAAACGCCACGAACTAAGAGACTAGCAATTAGTATTTCTTGAAATTTGACGATTTAGAGGAGATGAGCCAATAGTGTAATGTTTCGTTTATTACCTGAAATAAAATGGAAAATCCTTTCTCAATGAAAAAGAAATCTGTTAATATTCAACGAAGTTCAAGAAATCAAATGAAATTAAAGAGAGAAACAATTCTCCCTTTTATGTAAACATAACAAATTGACGTGAAGGTGAAAAACTATTGATGGAACACTTCGAAGTTACTACAATAAATAGCTTTGGAAAATAAAGCAGCAGTGAGATAAGGGAACTTAATAACTGTTGTTTCTTCTGTGTGTTGATTAAAAAATAAGCGACAAGTAAATAGATAATCTTTGAAACGAACATTATTTAAATAAAATTATTGTACTTCTTATTTTCTTCTAGACGACTCACTCGCAAACGTTTTCCTTACTTTCCTTTTGAAAAGATTTTTCAATACATTTCAGAAAAGTCAACTACAAAAATTCATACTGTTAAGCTTTTGATTTGTTTCGTTAGTAAGAGTTTCAGAACGAATTCCTATTGTTACAGACAAGAACCGAATACCTCAACAATCGTACACCTTACTCTTATAATCACATGAAAAACCATGAATATATTACGACACTTTCTCAGTATTATGTGGGGTCGGAGATTTACTGACTTAAGTCACTGGTTGGTATTGAAGCATTTCCATATTGGTAAAGACACATAGGTCTGCTTTTCTAGAGACTGTACAAATAAAGGCATAAAAGTTACACAAAAATAAGACCCAGAGACCTACGCAAAAAGGCAAAGATTATCTGTAGAAGAATACTAAGAAACAACCTATATTTCTATTTGATTATAGAAGACTCTCACATATGTGACGATCACTTAAGACAAATGTCATGTAACTAGTTGACGTAGCATCGTTCCTATATTTCCAGCACAACTGGATACAATCATTAATTTTATATCACTTACACCTATCACAAGATGTCATGTGTTGCGTGTATGTTGTTGCTACGAACAAGAACACCTTGTAGATACTTACAACTTTAAATTTGATATTTCAATTTCAAGTGTAATCATTTTTGGAAGACTGATGCATCTTCAGAGTAAAATCAGTAAATATATCACTAATGGAAACTGAAAATTGCCTATTGAAGTCCTAACACGTTGAACAATGATGAATCTTCATCGAATTTTTCAATGTTTACACAACATTCAAAATCAAGAAAGCAATAATTAATAGCTCTGACCACAAACTGGAAAGATCACCCAATCTGGCTGGGGAAGCGATTAAGGGAAAACACTCCACTTGAAGATCGAACGTTACAATTTCTAATTATTTGTGAAGCAGAACTGGCGCAGGAAAAGAGTATAACGAATAAAATGAAGATTAAAAAATACGATTTAATACAAACTCTTGAACATAATACACTTTACACATAGCAAAATACGAGGAAGTTATGTACTCCTTTATTCAGAAGTAAACCATTTATGATTCATGACGCATTCCTATTAAATTTTATTCTGTATGGCACATGCCAGCTAACAAGGGCATCTAATCTCATTTTCTTTTCTTAATAAATTACAATCAAAACGCTATACAACTATCTCTAAGGTAATGTTATAACTGAAAACTATATGAATAGGCTTATTTCGCACAACAGTTTCTTCAGAAAGATGCCACTGACTGTGGTTAACTGACATCAGAAAAGTCTTGACCAGAACACATAAGGTCTTTTTTACGAAATAAATTGGTGCTATTAATAAAACTAAATAAAAAGCTTTGGCAGTCTTATGATAAAAAGCAACACTAAGAAACGAGAAATATGTCTGAAGCTGAATAATGAAATTTGATTAACTTGTGACTGAGTACAACCGTATGAAAGCCCTAACCATTCATTTGTAAGGTTAAGGATGATAAATTAATTAGATAATACATTCCTGTCTGCGAAATAAATTCGCAATAGGATATTTTTTGGTTTAATAGAGTAAGACCTAAAATATCTGTGGAAGAGAGAACAGGAAACTGGGATACCCTCAAATATAAAAATCGAGACAGTCTCTCAAACGAGTACTTCTTAGTAAAACCATAGAAGAAAACGGGTGTTTTGCACAAAGAGAAATTTTTTAATAGAGATATATTTAACGCACTGAGAACAGCCCTTCATCAAAATATATACGTACATTGGAAACAAGCATTTTTGGCGAATACAAAAGACAAAATCAATATTTTGCCACACACCCCCCCTTAAAAAAAAACAAGTTCATGTGATACAACACTGTGCAAACAAATACAGATATTTTTGCAACCAATGAAAATTAATTTTTCCAATATTTTCATATTTATACTGAAAAGTTTAAGGAATTTAAATTCTTTCGTGATTTTTTTACTACTGTTTCTGGGAAGTGTCACTGATGTCAACTGTTATTAATAAGTACGAAGTTCTGAAATAATGTTTTATTTTCTTTGATAGCTGGAACAGTTCTTGAGAACCTACAATTCAGACTTCAGCTTTCTCTCATTCAAAGTGAACTGAAAATATTTGCTACTCCAACACAAAAGTTGGAAAGGACATCATCTCAGTAATTGCAACAGCCGAAGAACTGAATTTGTTTAAAGACAGGAATGTTAACATGAAAAAAGGTGTTAACCTTTGAACTTTCAGTTGTCTCATCAATTTCAGTTCATTTAGAAAATGGAAGTATTTTACATCCAACAAAAATATAAAGAAATTTATTTATTGAAGACACTTCTGTATATTATTTAGAAAAGTGAGTTTCTCCGTTTCAGTCCTTGATGACATTTCATTGGGTGAAGTAGCCTGAAGTTTCTTAAAACAATACATGGTACAATTCAGGTAGATGAGGATGAATCTATACTACATACAACAAACCTGAGCATTGGAACAACATGGATAAAGTGGTGTGGTGTTTCTCATGATATATATAGGTAGCTAGCGAATTTGAATTTAATTTTTAAGGCCTTTAGGCAACTTCTGATCAGGCCGGATGGATGATGATGTGAGGACTGATGGAATGAAGAAAGTGTGGAAGAAACAGGAAATCCCACGCATACGCTGTTTGTCCACCACAAAGCCCACATGGCATGAGTAGAAACCGAACTGACGACCCCAAGCACCAAAGGTGAGCGTCCTACTATTGAGCCACGGCGGTTTATAAGTAGCTAGTATAAAAACAGAAACAGATGTGAGATATCCATTGGCTATCCAGCATAAATGCAGTCGTAAAGATGATCTTTTCAACTATATCCTATTTTTGGACTGTTTAAAATAGTTTCATTCGTGAACCTGTGAAAGCTATTTGTGATGGTAAGTGAAAGAGCAGAAATAATAGCATCACACATATTAACTTAGTGACGATAATGACAATGAAGTTGAGAAAGAAAAAGAGAGAGAGAGAGAGAAAGGTGGTCGCCTAGCAACCGATATTGCTTATTTCCGACTTGGAAAGCAGTGGTAACAGCATGCTAGGTAAGTAGAGCTACAGGATCCAACAGATAGCAGATGTGCTCCCTCCGCTCCAGGGTAAGATGAACGGATCAAAAGTTTTTTCCCCAGTCACTTCATAAAAATGCAATGACAACCAAAATCACCAGGAAGATTAACTTGTAAATATTATTATGTAATAATTATTTTTTATTATTTGTATTAATATAATCTGTTGGTAACATAAGATGCAGAAATGCTATGAATTCGGGATACTTATATTACTGATTAGTTTGTTTACGTTAGTGTAGGAGATTCGAAACTTTTTTCTTATTGTACAACGAAATGTAAAAAAAAAAAAATACTATCGCAATACCAAGACTTGTGATTTCCTGATCTAGATGTAGTAGTAGGGTTGCTTTTCGACTGCTAATCTCCTTCTGATCATATTTGGGAGCCAAAGAAGATTACAATAATAACACCCAAGATGATACAGTTATCATGTTAACATTAGCAGAAGCTAAAGAGAACATCAAAAAAGAAAATGTTCATTTGTCACAGCAGCTGAAGATAGAAATTCGCCAAAGATGCAAGAGGGATTCCAGAGCGTATGGGAAGAAATTTCTGCAAAAACCAAAGGTCATGGACAGCAACAGAGATTTGTGAATCTTCGAAAGGAAATGAAGACTAATATGAAAGATTTCGCACAGAAACTTACCGGAAGTATGAAGAAGTGAAACATAAATTTAATGAGAAATAGGGAACTATCAATGACATCAAAAAAGGAAAACAATTTCTATGAGGGAACATCTGGAGAGAGAGATTTGAGATATATGCATTTCAGATTGAAGCAAATTCAGAAAATCGGACTTTGGGAGCTAATGTAAGAAACCGATGCGTCTTTCATGGATTCGCTCGTTGAATGGAAGGATGATATTAAATATAAATGAAATGAACCAGATGACGGTCACCTGGAACGTTACAGAAAGAGCAAGTAGTATTTATTGCCTGAGCAAAAAGAAGATGATACTAAACAGATGGAGACAATTAGAGATTACAAATACAGAGGATTGTACCGTGAGACATCGACATATCTATAACAGTAGTTTTAGTTATGGGGATCTTGCGAATTCATATACTAGAAGACAAAGATGATACATATGAATTCTGTGAAGATTTACTTGAGAACCAAGGCACAACTTCAAAGCGTAATACGAAACCATGAAATATAAGGGATATTAGGAAGTGGACTGGGTATAAAAATTAACAAAATCCGAGAGAATACTTAGTACATTCAGCCTTACATCGAATGTCATCGTATAAACCTGACTGGTCCCCAAGGCAAGGTTCAATCATGGAATGGCTCTTATACAAAATAAAATTTATGCAGTCTCTTCGGGAATTTTTATTATTGCCAGTATTGTTGCAATCAGGAAAATACCGAGAAACAAAAATTAAGGAAATATAACCGAGGTACTTTCTACTTCCGTTCAGCGCCAACTTCCTACATCATAATGTAATTCAATAGATTTGCTACTAAATACTTTCTCTACGGAAGTTCAATATGTTTTATATAACGGTGATGAAGACAAAACGCCAGATACACGTTACAATCTGAATAATCAGAGAAGAAAACTATAATCGAACCAGTCACACGACAAACAGTTATTACCAGTCAGGATATAGTATATCTCATGTACGAAGTGACAGGCAACAACCTTATAAATAATAACCAAAGAAGAAAGATACCACATAAAATAAGCAACAACGATAGTGAACAAAGATGATACACAAGCTTCACCAGGGAATACACGAACAAGTGTAAGTAGAAAAAGCAACAGCACAAATGAGCAACACAGCTCACAAATGAGCAACACAGCTTTTAATTTACTACTCACAAATCCCCCAACCAAGCATCGAACTAGTGGAAGGAGTGAATCCATGATTAATCATTATTTAAACCAACAAAACGTGCGAGTAAAAAGGCCAGTTAATACCCTAATAAGCACAAATCCAGTACTGGCAAAGAACAATTACTCCTGAATATAAAAACAGAAATCCCGGAAGAAGGAATAGGTAAAACCATTCAAATCTTTTGACAAGCATGCAAATGAAGAAAAGTACTTGTATTGTTGAATTTAAGTCAGTATTTAACGAGAGTTGGGAATGAACTTACAATTTTGAAATTGACAGAGAGAACAAGGTAGTTAA
>JAGDQP010007472.1:14738-67118 GCA_022664845.1 Lepisma saccharinum | reverse complement strand
ATCAAAGAATACGTTACGCGTCACAGCTATCACGTTTGGAACAAATAAATACAACTCAACCACAATGCTTGATCGCTGGAAACAGTGCAAGTAAAGGGCACTGTAATATCTACCTATTTCTGATATAATGAGATTAGAGTATTCGGAAATTTGGTGAAAATAATGCGTGACTCGTTTCAGTCTAGTTGTCATTTGAGGGTTTCACTAAGAGAGGGAGGTAATCCAGAAAGTCAATAAAAGCATGAGTACTATTTACTTGCATTCGTATGCATTTGGTGATCACTGTTGTCGGATGAACCTTGAAGTCACCATGTCTATCCGACGACAACAGTGGACCTTAGATTGCAGACAGATATAGACGAATGCTATTAAATGTAGTAATCCCTCCGGGATTGGGTTATCCCCGTCTCTCGCTGAACCTATTTTTTTAAACTACAATAGTGGAACTTGTAGGATTTTCATTTGTTCTAGCTAAACAAATCGACACCAATTTAGCTAATCAAACTGTGTTGTACTGTAATAAGGTTTGCAACTCTGAAATCCTTCTCAAACCATCTTCTTCCAATCAAGGACCTGTGGAACGGTGCATGTCTTGCTGTAACAGTACATTGCTTAGTGGTCGTGAATGGATGCAGGTGGTTACGAAGGAAAGACAAGTAGAAAGGTCCTGTCAACGACATTTCCCAAACCACCAGAGGTACTAACGTATCAGCTGAATAATAGGCAGACTTTAACAGTAAGTTGCTTGTTGATACGTGTATTATGGGTCTGCGCCTGATCTAAACCTTACCATGCGTTTGAAATTACTGGAAACGAGACTCATCTGACGAGAAAATCCCAGTCGTTCACGGTTCGCTGCTCACGTTATTTCACCCACATGAAGCAGAGCCCACTGACGTGTTAGTAGCGGGACTCTAGGGAGTCGTCAGTTACGCTAGTAAACGCCGCTGGTTGAAGACGTTCTTCGTAGACCACACAAGTATTTGGGTGGGCCCTGTAACTGCGATTGGCTCCAACAATGCGGAAAGACGTCGATGGCTACGTTTATCCATCATTGTCTCCAGCCACTGCACTCCCTTGAGATTGGATTGCAGAAAACAATGTGCTCACCACTTCTGATTAAGAGTGAATACGTTCGCTCCAACTATAATTCATCTTGTACCTCTCTGTTGGCCTACTTCCAAGGGCGTCATGTGGTAAGAGTAACACGCTACTTTATACAGACGCTAGCTATCCATATCAATTGTGTCCATCCAATGTATTGTTTCACTGTGAGCTAATTATTTTTCAAATTTGCTTTCTATGGTCTAGATAGGCATCTTTCACCAAAGCCCTTCACATGTCTGAGGGTATAATTATATGGAGGCCTTGTATTCATACTTAAATTTAAAACAAGTTGACAAGGCTTGTTTGGGTTCATTATTATTATTTAATTAATTTATTTATTTTTAAGCTTCCGATTTATTATTATTTTGTTACTTATTTATATATTAAATTTTTGTGTCTCAATTAAAGTTCCTTGTTATGTTTTTCCTGATACAAGTTTGTGTTAGCGGTATAGTTGACGGGGTGCTGTGGCCTGTAAGCGAAGGACTGATTGGTTACAATTTGTTTTGTTTTGGAAAGTGATCGAATTCTGGGACGTGGTTGGTGGATGACGTAGAAAGGATCTCTGGGCCTTCTGGAGCTTTTAATGAACTGTTGGTGTGTATTAATGTGTTGTCTGAGGAAGATGCTGTTAAAGTATTAAAATTATTACGCTGGCTGTGTGATTTTTAAAATAAAGTTACGTGTGACAGCCTTGTCAGCTTGTTTTAAATTTATGTCTGAGGGATAACGTCCCTTGGCAAACACCCCTCTCGTGACAAGGAATGCAAGGGCCTACAGTCTACCTACAAATTATCTCATTTGCGTAGTGGAAATGAGGCAAACCTGTCAAGGCACTTGTGTGGGAGGGACTCAAACCCGTGCCGCTTCCCCGATGCTCATCCCACGTCACTGAACCACAGGGGCTGGGTTTGTAAACTCAAGCTATGACATTAGCAAGATAAAATGCGTGGAATCAACTAATTATAATTTTTATATAAAAAATGTTTTATTTCAAGCTGCATAATTTTTTTTTTTACTTCTCGTACATCGATATAAATAAAAATAATCTTGCCTGGTATCACCAAAGATTACAATTTTGTATAACTTATATATCTGACATGCAGTTCAATTACAATAGAAGAATAAAAAAGGAAATTAAATGCAAGCTGCTCAAATTTGTACATTCATTTGTTGAAGACATTAGTATAAAACAGAAAGGAAGAAAATAATATCCAAAGATATCCACAAAATATTCATCATAAAGAGCACATTGAAGCTACAAATTAACACAATCTGAAAAACAATGACGATCACAATAAAAAAAAAAAAAAATACGTCTTAACAAATGCACAAGAATATTATTCTGCACATAAACTGATTTGCATAGTATCGATTTCTTGCCTATGACACTATCAATTTGCGTTTTAACAGAAAATAACCTTTTTTATTGGACACTGTTAGTGATGTTCATTTAAATTTTTGAGATAAGTAATGCTAAGGTATTTGTGTCATAGACAATAATCGTAAATGCATAATAAAAAGAAACATTAGCTGCCTGTGTGTGTTTACATAGACATATTGATATTATATACATAACTGGAACATACAACAGAATTTAAACGCATAATACCTACAACTTTACATAAAGATTTTGTTCGCATATCAATTTAAGTAATGAATGCGTGCTTCGGTCTTTTTGTCTGATCCACAACGGTAGAGGAACCTACTGACATCTCCTGTATATGATATTTAACTTATTGTAAATTTGTATATTTTCCTTACGAAATGGATTAATCGTGCGTTAAAGGAAATTATATCAGAGAATGACTTTAGTACGCGGTGTACTTCTTCACTGGAATTATTAGTTATTTCCAACAGCTCGAAATGTGTTTTGGGATATCGATATTAGCTGATACGGGCTTTGTTTCCTTTAGTAAGTATTTTATGATGTAACATCTGCGATTGAATTATACCAGTTAATTGTGATTTAATGTCGTAGTATTATAAGAAACGACATTAAGCGCCCATAACGGCAATATTTGCTTCTCTGAAGCTTAATTTGGTAGATTGTGTGTGTATATAAACTTGCTCGCTGAGTTTGAAATATAATATGGATAATCAATTATTTATGGAATTTCTCTCGTGCTTTTCTGCAGTGGCGAAGCTGAACACCCTGTTCTGTTATTAACACGACATGAAAAGAATGACAATTACCAATCGTGTACATTTATTATATTCTATAGCTTTACATACAAATGAGTTTGAATATATCTTTTCCGACATTGACGAATGTTGTACTTCAATATTAAGAGAAACTAGTCACAAATAAACGTACAACTGCAATCGAATCCATCGTAGAAAACATTGAACGAACTTGAATTTTATTGCAAAATCTTCCTTCGGTTATGGATAAATACATCATAACCACATTTTTAGCTACTGACTGAAAAATACAGAGGGTAAAATTCCGTAGTAGGTTATGTTACGGTAATATATTTTATGTTACCATAGAAAAGTAGTAATTTAAACTAGCAGACATGAGTTCCGTTCTGTTTTTCAAAATCAAAGTTCCGCTTGTTTGTTTATTATTGCAGCATCAACCTGCAAGTTTTACTGTGAAATATGTAATGTCCTAAATATATTATTTTAATGACACTTTTCTATGCACAGAGGTAAAATATTATGAAAAACAATCTATTTAAATATTGTCCTCGTTAGCAATTGAGAAATTGTTTGCTAAGTACTTTTAACCTACCTCCAAGAAGGCATCTTCAGTCGAACAATTATACTTTTCTATAGAAATGTGTTTCTGTATGTATTTATTTCATATTTAAGCAACGATGAAGTTCAAATCTTTACACAAATTCTCTCCTTTAAAGTAAGTTTTTTATAATATATTTTTTACTTTAGAAACATCACGAGAAAGGATTATTCGATACAAATGAATACGTTTCACTTTTTTTATATAAAAAATGCAATATTTAAAAATAACTCATGGATATATGCAATTTCGACGATACGTTGTACGGAATTTTTTCCTTCTCAAATTTAATATACTTGCATAAAATGCGGCAAAATGACCGAACACACATTCTGACGTGACGTTGTTATACGCTGTTTATTTCAGTTTTCTTTTACATAAAAAAAAGACACAATAAAACAAAATAATATTCAATGGTATCATTACATAATAAAGTAAGGACATACAAAATCGTTTCATGTTCTACAAAGCATTTACATGCCCCCTTCCCATTTCAACACCAAAAATGCTACCAAATTAGTTTCGATTCTTACCACTACACACGGCATGTGAGAACCGCCCACTTTACCTATCCATAGCGTACTGCAACAGTATAGTAACTACATAATTCTTTAACGCTGCTTACGCATCACCTTCAATTCTTCATAATGGTAACTAGCACCTACTATGAAATATTTTGCAATGTACGGGAAAAAAAAGAGAGACAAGAAAACAAGTTATACTCTACTATTATTAAGCATACGATATTAATGCACCTGAATTATGCTAGTAACTTACGGAATGTAATACTAAGTAATCTTCTTTATCTCGTTTCACTAAAGCATTTAAATTATATATTTATATGAACGGAAATATCTTTACAAAGTTAAGCAAAGTATGTATGTTTCTTTTAAGATATGGACAGCACAAAAAAAACTAACTTACACGAACACAGATAAAGCTGCACAAGGGGGGTTTTGATATAATATACTTTCTTCATTACAAAACTAATCAAAAGAAGCGTAATATAATATTACCCAGTATGTAGAACTCGTCAACGTACGGGAATTATACTTCTGTTAGCTTTCGCACGCTCACATATACTGATGCAAACATTTTCATTATTTCTTTGTGCAACATTTGAACGAAAAGTTTGTAATACAATTAGAACAAAGACTTGCGTTTCTCTACGATATGAAAATCTAACAACTACACACGTACTAGTGCGTAAACAAACCAACATAAAATCACTAACCAATTACACCATTTTCAAAAAGGGTGCTAGACTTGCAAAAGCCGGGAGACATTCATAGGTTGGGTCTTCCGTCTTGTATGCGAACATTTTATAACCAATAATATACTTGTGCGAAAACGCTGTTTCAACAAACCACAAAAGAGGAACAAAAGCATAGATTCAAACACTTACGAATTACGAACACACATCAACAGACTGGCTTTTCAAAGTCATAAGAACTTCACGATCGGACTATGAATATTAGTTTCTGAAGCAGTATCTACAGAGAAAAGTTAAACACCATTTCAACGCTGTGCACTTTTTAACAATCACTTGTAGCCTTTAGTGAACATAAACGATAATAAAAACTACAGACAATTTAACTGGAAGACCCCTATTTTTTGGTAAAGTTCCATTAAAACATCTGCTCTCACAAAGATACAGTACTTAAAAACTGCACCGAATTCAGTTTTGATACAATAAATTTATAACAACACATTTAGCACCATTACTTGCTGATGACTGGCAGAATTACATGCAACATTTTGATGGAAGAGAGAGATAGTGGTACATAGTAACGAAAATCTTCTGTTTTAAAAGTTAAACATAGTCTTGTTTAATACGAGAAAGGACATAAAATAAGTTTACAAAGGTTTAGTTTTGGAGAGAGATTCATGTCTGTTATACTTATAGGAGAGGGGGACTTCAATATTCACGAAGTAGGGGACGAGGGCTTCCGTGTCTGCCTTTTGACGAGACGACACGCTTGTAAAACTTTTGTTTGAAGGTACAATCAATGAAAACTAAAATGTACGGAGAAACTCCAGTACAAGCTAAAACAGTGAACTCATTTTTCATTCTTTTTGGATATATTTGTTCAACAAGTTTCAACACTTCTACATATTGCTCATTTTCGCAGAACCCGGAACGAGAAGTGTACGATGAGGTAAGGGGCAGTGAATCACAACGGCGAATTCTATTAAAACATATTAGAATATTCCATAGCCAGGTATTGAATCATTGCTCAGTGGCGATGACATGACGAAACAGTTATAAATATTATCAGGGTTAATACTGTGTGTTAATAAAATTCACTGTATATTTAGATTTAAATTGTTTTTCACAAAGTCCCCTGGCTGAACATGCTTATTTCTTCTTCATTACTCACTTTATTGATTCCCATTCCAGGGCTTATGACGAAAAAAAAAAAACATTCGAGGGCTTATGACGAAAAAAAGAAACCGCAAGTAACTGTGAACAAATTCAGGGTTTTCAATGTAAAAGTTGCCCTTATTTGTTTCATTAAATTTTTCACCGCGGATTTAGGAAGTATTTTATTATTTTGTGTACGAAAAATTAGGAGATTTGGCAACAGTGAGAACCGGTGTTAGAAATCGCATGCTCTCGCGCAAAGGCTCAGATGTAAAAAAAATAAGATTATAACCAAACTTTGTTGTATATCGATAGAGTATCTAGCAAAACTACCATTTTTTTTTTTAATAATCTGCCATCAAATAGGAAGGGCGTAAATGGTAATTAATGAGTGAGGTCTGATGTACGGAGAGAAGTAGAAGCATTACTCTGAGCACACTTTCGCAGAGCCTTCGTGGAATAATGGAAGAGCTTTTGCTTCCCGTGCGAAAGAAAGGTCTGCTTTTGTACTTTTTCTGTAGTACATGTGTAAATTTTATATTAACAACATGCATTTGACATGAAAAGTGTATGTTAGCGTTTAATAGCTTTTTCTGTTCTTTCATTTACATTCTTCTTTTCGCTTCATTTATTTAAAATACGCTAATTTACATAGTACAGATGTATGTTCACATAAAGAAAAGAAAGGACTCCAGCGGAAACGTAACCCGTGACTACGTATTCAGAAAACGGGTGCCGTAAACCCCTCCCCAGTCACTCCAAAGTCAATCAGCATTTTGATACGAATATTACACAACATACATTTCCAAAATGAAACACAAAGAAGAATGCGAATGAAAAAACAAGAAAGCTACAAAACACTTTACACGTCAAAAGCATATTGTAAAACATAATATTTGCTATGTACTACAGAAAAAAAAATGTTGACAAGAGCAGGACTCGAACCGCGGACCGTTCGCACGATAAGAGAACGTTCTTCCATTACTCTACGGGGGTTCTGCAGAACAGTGCTCCGAGTAATGCTTCTACTACTCTCTGTATGTTAGACCTCTCTCATTAGTTACCATTTACGCCCTTCCTATTGGATGGGCAGTTTCTAAAAATATCAATAGGGTTTTGCCAGATACTCTATCGATATACGAAGTTTGGTTATGATCTGCATTTTTAACATCTGTGTTTGCGTGTCAGTAGCACGGTGAAACTTTCAGTGCAAGGTTGTGTTTTGAATGTTGCGTTAAAGAGTGTATATTGTTGTACGATATCTTGCAATAACTTCCGACTCGTGTTCAAAAATGAGCACAGAATGAATTTAAATATGTCCATCAAAGCACACCCTTTCTTATTGATACAGTCCAGAACGAAACGTTGGAAATACACGAGTTTCACCGAGCTGCTAAGCAAGCGAGATCCAACAAACGCTCCTCAGCATCGTTTGCCTACTCCCCTAATTTCTCTAGGGAACAATGAGCCCACAAATTAACGAAACAAGTAACGGCCAACTTTTAAACAGATCATATGAAGGATCATACATTACATTCATATTACAGCAATATTGCGCTATTTTTTTTTCCTAATCTGGATGAGAATTTCTAAACTATTCTATTAATCCAACATGGTTCACGATTCTTTCTTTTAGATATCGTATCACTTACTGTCCCTAAATATTTGCACGTTTGAGCTACACTAAAAATTCTAACCACTGCTCATTATAAAGTAAATAATAGTGCTCATGCGGCATTAAGTCCAATCTAGTCCCCTGGTAAACTTATTTTTGTTCCATCCTCGACGTACAACACAAAGCAAATAAAAAAGAACTTTTTAAAAAAAACACTGGGATAAAAAGTTATGATGAACTTGGTACCGGTTTTAGTTCTTATTTTTCCAAGAAAGAATAAAAAAAATCACCGACGATGCCTTTTCATGTAAAGGACACCTCAAAAGGCACACAATTTCTCTTCTCTTTTCTTTATTTCATATTCCATTGCAGGAAAACGTCCACATGGAAAACCCAATAAAGCACCGATATCATCACTTGATAAAATAAAGCAATTACACATACAAGTGTTCTTTCACGCACAGAAGCTGTTCTCGTAAAGCGATCGATTATACATTCAGCAGTACGGTTACATGTCATTTCAAAAAATAATCTTACAATGAAACTAGTATGGCGTCATCTAACGATTGCATTCAAACTGATTATGTGTCGAGAAGTAATTCCACATTTTTTTAAAGAGAGGAAAAATAGGCATAACCACACCCACGAAAACGGAAGCAATTCATTTATTAAATAACTCTAATGATCAACATACAAAGTAATGAAACGCTACCGTATTTCGTCAAATTCTTAAAGTCGTAATAATTTCAAACTGCTGTTCTCCGCTAAGAACTGGAAATGTGTCACTAACTTTTAGAACTGAAGGAACGTAAGATACGTATCCTTGTCCGCGTCTTTTCTCATATTCAAATAAAAATGTTTCCCTGTTCTGTATAAAAATGGGAGATAAGTATTTCGTGAGACAAACAATGATCACACCTTTACACAATCTGTGGGATGAGAAAAGAAGGAAGGAGCCAACAAGCCAAATCGATGAAAGAACATCATTTAAAAATGGACCATAAGCAGGGTTTGAAGTCAAAATTTATTAACTGGAGGACCCACAATAAATTAAAATAAGAGAATTAAATTTTAAAATCTCAAAATACAAAAGACTTTTGGTTAATGCCTATCTTTTTCTCCATTTAATGTATTGTTTTGCTTCAGAAAAGCCTAATTATCTTAATGTGTCTTAACCTCCTTCCACACCTTTACTGAAAGAACAGATTTTCATTAAGCCGCCTACCATCCCCTCCTCGAAAGAACTTTCATGAATTATAATTTCTTTGACAACTCGTAGTAAACATGTACACATACACACTCTTATTCAATAAAGTTAATTTATCTTTTCTCGCTTTCCATAAAAGCATTTGATAAATAACATAAAACGAATATTCGTTCTATATTTGGATTTTCTGGATTATATTATGCATTATAAAGTATCGTCTCCGGTTGCCACTTGGCGATATTTCTAGGATTCAGGTTGAATAAGAAATAAAGAAGGGTACTTAACAGGAATTAAACCCTTCATTTTCTTATTAGCAATTGCACTTCATGCCGATGGCAACCGTAGATGTACTTTACGAACAAAAACCATTGAAGAAAGCGGTGCTCCAACACAACATTTAAGTACAGATACTATTCTATCAGTCTTTAGCAATATATTAAATAGAGAACTTATCAGTTTTAAATTGGAAATGAAATCTTACTTGCTAAGATTCTTACTACTATGGTAACTCTTTCCCTTTCACCTACATAGCTCACTGGATATTCTGAGGTAGCTCCAGCAGATTTCTTCGTAGTTCCAATGTAGTGTTGGAAGGGACATTTTCATGAAAAATATCTGCCTGTCTCTCTACATTTTGATGAAGAAAGTTCTGCTGTTCAACTTCACACACAACCGTATTCATACCACACTGAACTCTCCCCCTGCTCTAATTTTGGTTTCGTTCTCTTGTTACTATCTCCCGCCCGGCACGAAGAGGCACTGTCCTCGCAGTTGCTTAATTCTTCTTTTGTGCTTTGACTAGCACCAGCGTCTCCCACTACTCCCCCTCCTCCTCCTCCTCCTATGCTGGCAGAGATTCGATTATAAACTAGGAAGGACCTGTAAAAAGAAAAAATTTAGTGTGCAATATTCAAGTTTTTCTTCGGACTAAACTGTGTCCGGAATAACGTTTCACTTGACAGTTCCCTGTAACATTGCAAGCATACAGCGCCGACGTTGCCAATTTATACAACAAAATCAGCTGATTTGTGTAATATGTACGGAGTTCATACTACTTCTTTCATTCAGGAACATTATATTCCATTTTTTCTTTCTTTAAAAACATGAAAATAGCTCTATGATATTCGAAGAATTCCGCAAGCAGGCAGTAAATCTTAGGAACATGTAATCTTTCGAGATGTTTGGCAATATGGACATTCGGTGCAGCATTATAGAGACAGGTGCCACACAATGCGCCATTCTCATTGGTTGCCGCGTATGGTGCTATTTATTTATTTGTCAGCAGATCATTCAACAGTCAGTGAAATGTATCCGATTCACTACGGTAATAATTCATAAATTGCTTGTAAAATCAATGTTAACCTGTTAAAAGATCGAACTTGTTCCCATTAGAACTGTCAATGTCCGATTAATCGAACAACACATTATTCGGATATGCTATTATTTAAGTAATTTTGTTATACTTATAACAGATAACCAAATAACTTTCCGAATAATGGATAGAAGAATAATTACCCAGATACCAGAAAAAACGAACAATTATTCAAAGTACGGATAGTCCAACGATTATAGGAAGAACAGTTAATTTTTCGATCAAGGTTCATCTAATAACAGCAACAATGTTTGTTCGTTGTTCGGACATCCGTTTGTTCGATTTCTAAGATACATATATGATTAAACAGAGTCGAATAATTAAATTATCTGGATAATTATTCGAATAATATTCGGATGAATAATTTGACACATTTTACACAAAGGTCTTTAAATAAAGGGGAAGTAACAATTAGGTATTTTGTATTGTAAGACAGTTCTCACGTGAAAATAGATTGAAAGAATTAATTTCAACTCTTCAGTGACTTCTACTCCTGTACATAGGATACAACGGGAGATGGCGAGAGAGACTGTGTACAAAAATAACGCGTACCTCTGTTCAGACTTCTTCCTCCTAGAATTGTGAATATTCTCACCAATATTTCTATTCACCTATGACGCAAATGTAACTTGAAGCTTTTATGACGATTCTCCATTATTTGGGATTTATTCGAGTTTTCTGCCGATTCTGACGATCTGTTAGCAATGTGACGTCTTAGCCCAAGTCCCACACCAGTCCACTGTCTTTTTTCTCTCCTACCATGTGAAAACGCTTTTGCCACTTTTCTATTGTGTTTGTGAAGTTCCTGATATTCTACAATGTAAGTATATAAGATGGTAAAAAGGATACTTCATTGTGAAATACTAGGCCAGGTGTACAGGAACTTCACAAACAAAACAGAAAAGCGACACTGTATCGCAAACGCGTTTTCAGATGATATGAGAGAAAAAGGACAGAGTGGATTTTTGCGAGACTTGGGTTAAGACGCCATGCTGTCAACAGATACTGGGTAACAGTGTAGCCAGGTTATGGAGGCGGGAAAATGACTAGATGGATCGAAGAAAAACACCAAATGGAGAATAAAGTTACCGAGGTTACTAAGAGTAGATAAGGAGCTTTCTAAAGGAATAAGAGGATAATCAGAGGACGGGGAAATAATAATATTAAAAACAATGAAGATAAAGGGGAAAGGGAGAACAACGTAACAATATTGAAAAGTGCAACTAGAGACGGAACAAAGAAGATAATGGAAGAAGACGACACTGTGCAACAGGGAGTTACAGGCAGTTCAAGCCAAGTTCATGGTTGGCGGACACGATAAAGATGTACGTCTGCTGCCATCTCTTTCTAACTGTGGCAGGTGAGTCAGGGTTCAGAGGCAGATGCTGACCCGAAAGTTTTCGTCAAAGGTGTAACCGTGATAAGAAGTGTGTTCAGGTATGGGGACGTGCGGAAGATATAATCTGGAAGAGTAGCGATGGTTGTTCATGCGGATTGTTAGAGGAATTTGGGTTTCGCCAACGCAGAAGGCAGAACATAGGTTACAGAGTACGAAATAAATGAGGTTGGAAGATATGCAACTGTCAGTCGGAAAGAGTACGTCTTGTGAGTGACAGGATGTTTGAAGGTCAGACTGGGATGAAAGATAGGACAGGTTCTGCAGCGGATTCTATTGCACTTGCCAGGCTTGGGAGGAGGGGGGCAGGATTGGTCCAGTTGTGGTGAGAATCGTGTTGAGATTCGGAGGTCTGCGGTAGACTATTTTGGGGCACGACAGGAAAGCTCTTTCAGTTTCAGGTGACACAATGAGTATGGGGTGCGCCAGTTTGAGGAGCTTTTGGAGGGTCTGAAGGCTGGGATGGTACTGGGTGAGAAGAGCAGAGGGAGCTTCGCGGGGAGGTCGGTTGGAGTTATGGTGATTTCTGCCACGGTCCAGTTGTTTACGGATGAGGTGTTTGGGATATCCACGGTCAGTGAGAGCTGAGGAGAGGGTTCTGAAATAATTTTGGAGTAGGTCATGCGGGAGCCTCGAACAGCAAGAGCGTATGGTATGGTATGGGTGGGAGCTGTTGAAATAGAGATACTGCATACTGTTAGTAGGTTTGATGTGAACGCCTGTCTCAAGTCGATTGTTCTTGAGTCAGACATCCACAAGGAAAATTATGTGTTCCTCGAGAAGGATCAAGTGAATTTGACGGGAAAGGTGCTGTTGAGGTTTTGCAGTTATGTTTCCAGTGACTCATGTCCGTGGGTCCAGATCAAGAAAATATGGTCGATACTGCGAAGCCAGGTGTCCCACGAATAGGTTTGCGTAGGAAGGGGCCATGAGAGTGCCCATGGCTGTGCCTTTGATTTGCAGGAATGTGGTTCTCAAAGGTGAAGTAGTTCATGGAGAGAACAAACTGGGCTAGCTGAAGCAGAAATGGTGTATTGGGTTTACGATGACTGGGGCGTGTGTCGAGAAAGTTTTCAAGGGTACCGAGACCATAGGTGTGGGGAATGTTGATGTACAGTGACGCCACGTCGACTGTAACTAAGATGGTGTCAGGTGGAAGAGGATCAGAGATAGAATGTATTGTGGAGAGGAGGTATCCTTGAAGTAGAAAGGGAGAGCCTGGACAAACTATTGGAGATGGTAGTCTAGGAAGGCGGAGATTCTTTCAGTGGGACAGCCAATACTGGAAACGATGGGTCTGCCGAGATAGCCAGGTTTATGGATTTGGGGAAGTAGGTAAAATTTAGGAGTTCTGGGATTGTCAGGACAGAGTGTAGAGACAGTGGACGCGACAGCCTCTCATGGGGACATATTTATATATATATGAAGTCTTACAATTTTTCATTGACACCATTATTATTTTCTCTAAATAATCATTGCTTTTGTGTAGTTCCTCCGCCTCCAAAAAACAACTGGCTCTCCATGTATCTGACGTTCTTTCTCTGACGTTAAAAAATACCCTCTTTAGAAATGGGCATAACAAGGAGCAGGTTGAGAAAACAATAAAACGAACTGAACTGAAACAGAAAATCGGAATTGGGGATACCTTAATATTAATGGTATCTGCACCTACAGAGGCTTGGTGTATAAAAATCCAAAGTTTTCTCCATTCCAACGTTGAAACAGAAAAGTTTACATCAAGGCAAGGAGAAGAATAACGACCAGAAACTCACATCTTGTTGTGTGTACGCTGTATTAGCAACTGAATAGGGAGAGTACTAAAAATGTATGTGATCAGACTCATACATAGATCATAGGCAAAAACAAAAATAAAATCAAACTTCGACCTGTCAAAGACGACCTTCAATATAAGCTTGCAGCTGCATACAAAATTCAAATTCATTGTAATCGTGGAAAACTGTATATTCGTCAAACAGGAAGAACTATCGAAACTAGAATTACAGAGGTAATAAGGTTTGGAGGAAAAAAGGTGCTACTCAAAAGCAGTGAGAATAATAAAGGAATCAATTGAAATAACAATGCATGAACGAAACTTCAACGAAGAATATAAATTAAACCAAGTTTCAAATCTGACTCAACGTCTCTAATGATGTTGGCGCATAGCTCCATAAACATTAGTAGATTTGAGCACGCTCTTCCTGAAGCTATACACAACAATGTAATTGGCAATTGATAATACAACACAAAGTCACAAAAAAATGTGAAAGAGCGGCTGAAATCTATAAAACTATCCACTGACTTCGAGTTTTGCAAGAAGTGACGTAGTGCAATTTACCTCCGAGGTACAGATATAAAAAACACAGGCAGTTGAATATATTTACGTACAGCAACTGGTAAAATATGGAGTAAGAGAGGGGAAGGGAAAGTCTTTGAACAGCTAGCTTTTGACAGAAAGTTTTCAATTACTTTCCAAACATAGATACGTAGAAATATGAAGACAATTTTGTGATGTTCAATACTCTAAGTAATATGTAAACCTAGCTTTATTTATAGATCTACAAAAGAAAAAGAAGTTCTAATACCTCATATCTCCTTGATTCGAAGAGTAAGGCGGGGTATCAGGAAGAACATTATTAAATGGTGGATTAGCCTCATCATCCGTTCGTTTGTCCTCCTGCAAATGTAATGTACATAATACTATATAAACAGATATGAAATAAATATAAATATTTTAAGGAAGTACATACAGTATTACTGAATACTATTCTTTAGAATTTTATTTTTAAGGAATTAAAGCTTGTTAATAAATAAGGCTTCAAACCCGTCACACAATTAATTAACTTGGGGTGACTGAGAGGAAGCTAGGAATCAAGTCAGGATGCCGATCCCGAAAAACTCTTATTACTAATCTATTCCACATTATTGGTTTCAAATGGTAAATGTTGTGCTAATCAACCCGGGGTATGCAACGACATGTTAGTATGTCAAATTTCCACTGGTGTGTAATTAGTGAACACACAGAATGATTCTGTAAGTTCGTACCACGCCGGTAATTTGAAAAGTGTTTGATGTAAAGCTTTGAAACAAAAAAATTAAATAACTTTTAAGGGCATAACGTCGCCGATTTTACAACACCGCTTACCACCCATTTTGTGCGAAAATGACTTTTCTGCAAGTTTCGACTCGCATTCTGTCAAGGCAGCTTTCCCAGAAGTAGTTCTTCCTTTCTCCAAAAGATAGGGGGTGTAATATCGATAAGAGAAGTAGAGCGTACGACGGACTAAATTTGTGCGTTTTCTTCCTCCTATAAAATTTACATTTTGCGACTTAGGCGGTATTTAAAATCTGCGGCAATATGTAGTGAATAATGATGCTTGAAAAACCAATGACGTACATGAAATATCTCTACAGGGGATTTAACTTAAAATTTTAAAAAATAAAGTGGAGTGATTTTATATTTCTTAACGTCTATATGAACCGTCATTGATTTATAGTATTTCGGAGAAAACATCCGGGAATTTGATCCAACAGAGGTCAATTTAGAAATTTTATACAGTAAGATCACTTACATTTTCTTGAGCTAGTGTTGAATTTCAAACACCTTTTATATGAAAAATATTCTGGAATCCCATAGATAGATAGAATTTCAACAGTATTTATCTCAAGTGACTCAGCAAAAGCATAGTCGCCTCGTAATTGGAATGGTAGATTCCTCCGGATTGAGATTTTACCGCGTTCTCTCAGTCACACCTTGTAAATGTCACGGTTGCTACCTTGTCCCGTTCTTTCTCTAACTGACAACAATAAAGTTAACACATAACGGACCGAAGGTCACTACTGTAAAGTCTTTAAATGTAAAATTTCAATATTTTGCAATATAAATTCTAAAGAAATTTTACCTTAAGAGAACTCAGAAACATCATGAACTTGTACTCACGTAGGATTCATTCAGTTTCTCTTCATTTTTGTTTCTGCTACTGTCTTCGGTATAGTAAACAGCTCGACGTGTTCCTGCACTACCAAGACTCAAAGTACTTTGAGTGAATCCATCAGAACTATGATGCTCTGGAAATGGTAATGATATGTCAGTACACAAACCACATTGCTCTGTGACAGGCTATGCCACTACATCTCACTGTCATTTTTTCCAGTTCGCAGAGAATTTTTTAAACTGCTTTTTCCCCTTTCATTCGTACCTAAATATTACTTAATTTACCCTTTTTGAGAGTATAATTTTGTCAATTAGTGCATCGCTCGTGAAAGACCTCATAGAGGTCGAAATATAGCACTTTCACCAGTGTTTTTTTATGTGTACACAATTAGAAAACAATATTATGCATGTATCCTTTACTTTTACCTTTAATTTCAACATTATATGTTACTGACTTGTACATAGCAAAATTCTATTTATTTTCATAGGTATTACGGAATCGTTCAAGTATTACGTAAACATTCAAGGACGGGAGAGGTGATCAGAGGAATGCTTACGTAAGATTATCTTAAAACATATTTTAGTGTAGATTCAAAGTTTCTTGAACTGTGAAATAAGATTAAAGAAGTGACATGTCTTACGTAAACATAAGGGAGGAGGTCTAAAATCACTAAGAATGTGCTGACTTAATACTTGAGCGATCCCTACCCTTATTGTTTCGTACCAGTTATTTTAGTTTGTTTTTATTGTTCCATTATACGTATTTTATGTAATTAACATGCAGTGTTATGTAGAACGAGTGGAAGAGAAGGTAATGTCTAAACTCCACAATTTACAAGAAGAATAGATAACAAATAATAATAACTTCACTTCTGCATATACTAATTAAAAGAAGTAAGTACATTAAAAGAAGTAATGTACTAGAAGGTAACTAAAAGGAAACATCTGAAGTTTCACTTTTATGTTACTGCTTGGATGTTTTAATATGGTTTTAAAATGTGTAAGTTTTTGTATTACGACACCACTTTACTTTTTATTCTCCCCATTACTAATATCAACACTTCTAATAACTTAAGTAGCCTGTTTTGCGAGTCATGAAATGACACTCTACTTGCTTTTAGAGCACTTGTAGTGATTTCCTTCAGTAGATTTGACGTGAAAACACAGTCGAGCAAACTTTCAGATGGAAAAGCGGATTACTCTACATCTCCGATCGGAATTCTTGTAAAAATTTTGTTTAGTCCATCTGCTAACTGTAGAAAAAGGTGAAATACCTATGTGTGTTTAGGTGGTATCCTTGAGTTTCTTTTACATCATACTCAGTGTATGCCAGAACCAGGTGTATTAAAAACAAGTACATTCCGATAATATATTTAAAATAGAACCTTCGAAACAATCTTCTACATTGTCATTGTAGTCTAAATCAAAATAGAACTTCTAGAAAAACCGTCATAAAGTCCCGTCTAAACAACAGTTCACCAAATTCTGGCTCCTGCGGCTGGTTGGTCTGTCTGTCTTTGAAATGAATCAAAAGTTATGAAACTGCAATGTACGTTGTCGAACAACAGAGATATATAAAAACTACTCTTTATAGTTGTAGCTTATAAAAACTACATTACTACATACACCGTTAGATATTTACTACCAAATTGAAGCATCCTGAATAGCTTACCTGCTGGAGAATGTAAATATAAGTCTTCCAAACTGACGTCTGATTCGTTGCCTGCTTCTCCTGATTCAGATTCGTGTGACACATTGGCCTGACTTCTCGATCGTTGACCCTGCTGCCAGTACTTTCCGCTCTGAAATTAATATTTCAAAAATGTTATAGTCTTCGTTAGCATTAAACTAAGAAAGAAAACAAACAGGATTTGATTGAAAAATACAAAGAAAAATTACTCGCTGCAGTGACCGAGAATCATACTCGGGCTTTCCGGCTGTTGGCCGAATGCTCTATCACTAAGATACCATCGGTACGACTAACCTCAATGCACATAGAGCAGTAATTTTTAAAAGGCGTGCCTCGGTACACCTATGTGCAGGAAGAAAAACGACAAAAATACTTTTATTAAAATTACGAAGTCAGAGGAAATATGAACTAGGAACTAAATATGTAACAACGTTATTTATTTATACAAGAGGAACGACTAAACTGAAAGTAATATGAAATCGTTAAAATTATTGTGTCAATGATCACATAAATTCAGTGATATATATGAGTCTTTATTATGAACTATTAGTACACGAAATTCATTTTTCATACTACGATTCGCCTAATCCATCTTAATTTGCATTTTACTGTATGGATATGCCGTAATATACGCCGCAAGTTAAAGAAGTTTGAGATCTATCGACATAGAATATTCCTCATCCAGCTAATGTCTGCTTGTTTAGAACGTGAGGAGATTTTAATTGAGGAATCTTTCTCCATACCGTGAAGTACAATAGAAGTTGATGTTTATATCCTTTCCGCAAAGACCATGTAGATCCCCGGTTGGCTCAGAGGTTAGCAAAACTTTAGTAAATTTTATTTTGTATGGGCCAGTCTAGTAATTTTTGGTTTCGACCCATCACGATTTGGCCTATACACCTAGTTAAAATCTACAAACAAACATCCATGCCCCAAGCGGGATTCTAAACCGCGACCTCCGAGTTGCTGGCCTAACGCCTTAGACCGCGCGGGTACCTGGTCGGCCTGAGTGGTTAACATGCTTACACTTCCAGTGTGCGTGGTCACGGGTTGAAGTCCTGTAGATTTCATCCTCAGAAGCTAACCAGCTTGTTTAAGACGTCAATAACAATTCAATCAATCAACAAAGATCCTGTGTATGGCAACATGTTAAAAAATGCACAGAAATATTCAGTTCGACAGCAAGTGAGCGACCCCATTTTGGGGAGGGGGCATTTTTCGATATACACCGAGTCATCGTGTAAGAGAAACAAGGAAACGATATTTGAGTTTACTCAGGAGCGTCTTTTAGGGGTATGATAAAAACTGAAAAAGTAGGACAATGCCATGGCAACCTCGAACATAAAAGTAGGCTAGAAATATAGAAGGAACACGTTTCAAAACGAAGAAATAGGAGAAAAAAGAATAAAAGGACAAAAACAAAGGTAAATAAATACTAAAAGTTAATAGCCAGACAATAAAATAAAAACATAAATACACATGAAAAGAAAGAATATAATACAGGGGAATTTATTATCAGAGCTAAATGTAAATACAAGGAAAAAAAGAGTATGTTATATGTACGTCGATAATTTAATGAAAGAAGAAGCCATGTAGAAGTATGAGTTTTGTGGAACAGCAAATTAAGGTTATTTGTAAAAAATAACAGCAATTATTAACGCGAGACTTGTTCAAAATGATCTCTCCACATAACTACAGAAACTACAAAGTACAGGGTACGGGTACATTATTACTTCTAACGGTTTTTGGTTTTAGGATGCTGGAAGATGAATGGGAAAATAATGTAAGATTGAACAGAAGGTTATCACTACTGTTTGTGTTAGTGAGCTAGTAAGTAGTAGTTGAGAGTTTATGGATATTGTCCTATACAAAAGTCTGAAGCTCTACGAGGAACTATTTTAGGAGACAATAAAACATTCATTGAAGTGTGTATGTGTGTTTGTGGAGAGGGGGGGGGGGGGGGGGAGGAGGGGTCGTCATTGAAAACGAGTGGAAATTTGAGGTGAGTGGTTAAACAGTTTCGACATAAAGAAATTTATTATTGCGTTGGGAAGACTGATACACCATTTAAATCTCTATGAGAAATAAATTCTACGCCCTTTTAAAGTAGTAATAGGAATATGAAAATCAATTTGAAAAAGGCTGAGTTTTGCAAGGAAGGAAGGTTCCAAACATCATAAAATGTGGTAATTTTACACGTTGGAAAATGGAAAGTTCTGCAGCTAGTGGTGAATTGGATGTGTGTCCATATCTGCCTTCTAATACATGTCAGCCTCCGTGGACGGTAATAGTGTATCTTTACATGTGTGTGCGATGTGGGAGGGGAGAGATCAAGTACTATTTATAGGAAACGAGTTACTTTGACTTTGAGAAATAGGTTCTATGATTACAGTTTTCAATTATGCATTACCACCTTGAAACATTTTCACCCATCTCCGAGACTAATCTTGTATTGTATGAACTTTCATGTTGAAAAAATATACACATGAATGGTACTTACCCGGGGAACCTTACTGATGATCTCTGATCCAGCTTTTCTAACTTTTTTCACTAAACTCGCTCCAAAGCTTTTTCTGAAGAAAAAAAAGAAAACCTTCATAACGAACCACGTAGTTGAATCTATAACATTAAATCTCACAAATAAATGTTTTCTTTTTAGTTACAATAAATAACACATGGTCCAAGATCAAAAACTAAAGAAGTCTTCTTTCTCACGAGTAATCACGAACTCAATAACATACATTTTCACTTGTTTTAATATGGAAAGAAGACTACGAAAATAACTCAATTAAGCTGAAATTCAGCACGTGTTATCGATACACTGAGAAATGAATATCAAATTTGAACATATCCAGATCTGTTTGTTTCATAAACTGATGCGTAATAATTTCAAAAGTTGTTTAAAATACATATTTTAAAAATTTCAATTCAACCGAATACACACAAACATATAATAACACTTTTGTTGAAAGAAAATATTTTGGACCTCAAACGAAAAGGCCCAAAATCATATCTAATAACATTGATTTTAAGCGTACACGGCAGCCTGAATTTGCAGAAATATAATAATTTCCACCTTTACGAAGTAAACACACTTTTTTTTGTGGAATAACACAGGCGAATCCTTCAGAAGCACTATATCGATTTTTTTAAAAG
Organism: Lepisma saccharinum; assembly: GCA_022664845.1. Taxonomy (NCBI): domain Eukaryota; kingdom Metazoa; phylum Arthropoda; class Insecta; order Zygentoma; family Lepismatidae; genus Lepisma; species Lepisma saccharinum. The sequence continues at coordinate 46,536 of JAGDQP010007472.1, read as the reverse complement.
ATCAAAGAAGCTTCTTTAAACCAGAATAAAGTAGTGATAGAAGTAACTTACATAAATTAAGGTTTTCTTTCTTAGGTAGTATGTTCACCTAGTTAAAATTCTCATTAAGTGTCGCTTAAACTGAACGTTGTCTCTCTCTGTTTACTGCGAATCATAAATAAAATACTATTAATTAGTTGGATTTACTTACTTTGTGTATATAACATCATGCTTTACAGCATACATTTATTTCAAACAAAATTATTCATATATTTGGAAGTGCCACCTAGGTTTCTCTAATGAACCAGAAACAAATAAAATATACATTTATTGTCCCTGATATTGACAATGTTGATTTAATTTGAGTTCAGGTTGTGTCATATTTATGTGCTACCACCAGGGCCGGCGGAAGGGGAAAATATCACCCGGGCAAATGATCCATATGGCGCCCCCCTATAACCCCATTAGTATTACTAAGTTTCCATTTGGTATACTAACTTGCAGAAATCTGCTTTTGAAGGTGAACTTCCTGAACTCCATAAATTTAAAGCCAAAGAATCAATTACGAAACTGAGTAAGAACATAACTTTTGTAAGTTAAATGCTTAGGGAAAGTTCTGGTTAACGATATACGAAACACACAACTATATGCATATGAACATGCAGATTATTCTGCATCGTTTATTAGAAACTTACTGAATGGTTCAACACACAATGATTTATATTTTAATATTGTGTAACATGGATTTACAAGATGGATCCTGTGACAGAACATTTGTTTACAAATCTTTACATAGCAAAACAATCTTGTTAACTCCGAAAAAGAACAATAACTATAATATCTGAACAGAAAAATATACAAATAATACAACAAGTAATAGATGTCTTTATACAGTTTTAATACAAATGGTCCTGTGTCTTATTATTTACAGTGTTACATAAAATTAACTTTTCATGCCTTTTTCTCTGCAAAGTCCTTAATTAATGTATCCGTATCAAGCTCACGCAGAACATCACACTCAACTGACATCATGGAAAGACCTACAAGGCGCTCCTGCGTCATTGTTGATCGTAGGTAGTTCTTCATAAGTTTCAGTTTGGAGAAACTTCTTTCTGCCGAAGCAACGCTTACAGGTATCGTTAACAAGATTCTTAGGGCAATAGTCACATTTGGAAACAGCCCAATAAGCGAGTTCTTGCAAATATGTGTAAGTACTTGCAGCGGTTTACTCCCACGTTGAGAATTGACAAATGAAGGTAAAAGAGCTCTTGATATAACTGAATACCATCAATATCACAGCGATCTTTATCTGTTAAGGATAGTCGTAGGTCCTTGCAACACTTCAGTAAATACTCTTTGTCCGTTATTGGATGAATGTCATACAAAAACCCAAATATTTCGCTGTGTTGCTTCAGTTGTTGAAATCTTTCATCCAAGGAACAAATAATGTGTCTAATGTGAAAAGAAAGTTACATTTAAATGCACGATATGGACTGGCTCATCTTCAGATTCATACAGAAATTATCGTTTGACTTTTCTAGCTCGGAGTTTTGATTCATTCTGGAATTCCGGTTGAATGTCGAGATCTTCCGCCATTACTTTGCCATCAATCAAAATATTCTGGAACCTTCATCACTTCGCATGTTCTCAAGATGACACGTGGCTTTCTTAAATAGATCAACTGCCTGCTGAATGTCCACTGATTCTTGTTGGAAAATATGGCTAACTACATTAACACAAGAAAGAACTTCATACCAAAACACCATAGCACAGACAAACTTAAAATTCAAGAGCTTACTAGCCAACGAACAAACCTAGTTTCTGCCCAGAACGTCAATCTTTTGAGTCCTTTAATGCTTCGGAAAGAGCATCGTAGATTTCCCCTAACTGGTAACGAAATGATTTGACAGCATCAATACAACTACCTCACCTGGTATTACTAAGATTTTGAAGTGAAATTGGATATGTGTTTCTCCAGGAGAGACCAACGATATGTGGAACTAGAAAAATAAATGTACACTTCTTGCAATATAGCAAAAAACTTCACACCTTTACTACAGGACATTGCAGAATCATTAACAACCAAATTCAATGAATGGGCGCTACAAGAGACGAAGAATGCTCGGCTATTCAGTCTAATATTCTTTTTTGAACACCTGAGTGCTTTCTTTTCGTATTGACACCGTTATCATACCCTTGGCCACGCATGTTGAGATAGGAATTTTCAATTTTTCTAATTTTTCCAAAACAGTGGTAGCTAGTCCTTCTCCTGAAGAATCATTTATGCACAAAAATCCCCCAAAAATGTTCCTCAGTGGATGGTTCCTTGCCTGGTTCTACCTTCACGAAACGAACAATTACTATCATTTGCTCTGTATGATTACGTCTGGTGTACAATCTAATATTACGGAATAATATGTCGCCTTTATTAATTCAGTCAGAATTTTCTCCTTTATTTTTGACCCCAAAAGTTCAATTATTTCGTTTTGAATGTCCTCGCTCAAGTAATGTACGTATGTCTCTTTACATGTAATTCGTCGGAAGTGCTCAGCCATAATAACATCAAACTCTGCAATACACTCAAGAAGCCTGAGAAAATTGCCATTGTTTCTTGAGTAAATAGTGTCGTTTTGACCACGAAATGCTAAGTTCTTGGACGCAAGAAACTGAATTATACACAGCAATCGTTTAAGAACTTCCTTCCAACGCTCAGTTTCATTGCGAATAAGTAGCTGGCATTGCATGAGATAGTAACCAATGATGCTACACAGTTTAGACAAGAAGTTGACAGTTTACAATAACAAATATCATACAAGCTTAATCCTAGCAAGGAATGTGGCGACCCCTAAACTTTCCTAAAATTTGTCACCCCGGGCGGTTGCCCGTCTCGCCCGGGCCTTCCGCCGGTACTGGCTACCACACTACATTAGGTTAGGTTACTGCCAATATTTTTCACACCGTCGGATACAAAATGAAATGATATCACTAGTTTTTTTCTCTTTAGGACCTTTAATAGCATAGAATACAGGTCCTTATATTTCCGGTTTGTCCATCTGTCCGTATCAAAAATATTGTAACGATACGCGTGCTAAAGCATGTGGCATTCACAAATATCAACAATAGTGAGTACTACGATGTATACTACAAAGTGATGTAAACAGTATTACAGTAAATAGCACCAAAAGACACCCGAGGTTCACCGAAGAAGTAACAAACGTCACGCTCAAAGGGTCCACACCTATAGGAAGTTAAGGAGGACATTATAAAAGAGAAGCCACTTCAATAAATCAACATGATGTCTACTAATTTTGTGACTCGAAATTCCCTGAGTTTTTGGTATAGCTGAACATGTAAATAATACGCAATTACATTTTTTTAAATCCCACCACTCTCCAGTTCAAGTATCTTGTACTTTATTGGTAGTTCACAAGTAAAAACAGAAGTCTTTAAAATAGAGGATTTTAACAGATTGAAAAAATCTGAACAGCAGTGGGAATAGAACTCACAACCTCCGCCTTGCTGGGGCAGTGCTCTTAGCAACTATGAACAAGTCAACCTAAAAACTGTCCTGAGTTTTCCTCATAAATTTTAGATTTCCCTGAGTTTTCCAGATTTATAAAATTCCCTGAGTTTTCCAGGGTGGTACTCAACCTGATCAATATCACTCTACTCTGAGAGCAGTCGCCTCCTTCCCTCTTAACACGTTCTCACCTGCACTGGGGTGGAACATTGATCTAACCTATGCTCGTCTGCATTGAGACGGAACAACTACCTGCCTTGATCTGCATTGGGATCAGGCATCCTTACACACTCACCTGAACTGGGGTGGTGTGGTTTACATCCTAAAGCCGAGGCGTGCCTCTTAAAAGAGAGACCAAACAAGTTGTATTATATCATACTTCCAAAATTTGTAAAATAGCCTCGACCCGGACGGTCATTTCAGTAACTTTGTACTCAGCGCACAATCTGCAATAAAATAGGTGAAGGGCAAAAAGCTCCACATCCCGTGTATCATTGACTCTACCTAAATCACTTCACACATCGCCAGTGACGGCGCCAGCTTATGCGTTGTCGGGACATACTGCATAAGCAACAGACGCATAAAAACAAAGAACATTACGGTATAATATCATGAACCACAAGATATAGAGGCATGGATTAGGTGTCATTGGAAAGGTCTGGACTAGACTAGCACAAAGCCGCTGGAGCCGTCTTGATCAGTGCAGTTGGTCCCAAGATAGCAGTGATGTCCAATCTTTGATTTTCAATGTAATAAGCCTTTACCATAGTCTATAAGAGAAACCAATGGGAAAAGGTCTGCGTATTTCGCCATATCCGGACTGTGCAGTTGACACTAGCTACATTATTATACTATCACGGGACTCACGGAGCTTTAGCGACTGTTAGTAGAATTACAACGCTCACCTGTCACTATACTGAATTTTCCTCTTCTATCTATATGCCATTCTTACCTTTCAACACATTCTTGGCCTGCATCCTTCCGTAGATGAAGTGTGTTTACTTCGAAAACGTTAAAGAGAATTATTATATTTGTGCAATTGGAGGCTGCTGTACACGCTTAAAGTATGCATATAAGTACGGAATCTCTTTCCACCATAAACATATCTACTAAGTCCACAACATTACACTAAACGAACAGAAACACATAATAAAATGACAGACAAGAAGATAATAGATATGGAAACAAACTAATTTATCCAGTGATGAAATATGATACATTTCAAATTAATCAAGGGTATTTAATTTACAACAGAAAAAACAAACAAACAAGAAATGCCAAAACCCGAGCGGTAGTAGCTCAGTTGGTAGAGCATTGGATTCGCCTTCGGGAGGACCTGGGTTCGATACCAGCGTCCAACTATCCGTACTGAGATTTTCCCACGGATTTCCCTCAGTTACACCAGGCAAATGCCGGTATGGTACCTTCAATCTTGACCCTGACCAACTCCTTCCCATATTTCCACCCCACTCTATCTCTGTCTAAGCCACAGATGCCTAAAGGCCATAAATAAATTAAAATGCCAAAGAGACAAAATAAACATGTAGTAACTTATACTAAATTATACTAACTTTTTCGGTGAACAACTCTCCATTCTTCTATAATGTTCCATTATTTTTTCTTCTAGTTTCTCTTTCTGTCGCCTCAAATCATTCAATCTGTCTCTGTAATGAATGAAAAGAAACAGTAAACATCCAACAAATATTTTACTAGATTTTATTTAAACTAAATGATTAAGAAAATTTAAGAATGGTCCTGAACTTCAGTTGCAACATCTATAGTTTAGTTCAATCATTTATATTGAGAGAACTATTCACTGGTCACCTCAATCACGGAACAATAAATGACATCACCTTACATTCATAAATTCACTTGATACTACTAACATTTTAAACTTCGAAATTAAATTATTTTCATACAAAGGATTGAGCTGAATTTAGCACAATGTTTATCACAGCACATACAATGTTGATGTTACAACTACAATTGTCGTTTATACTATATTTCGTTTGTTTACTATTAATTTCATCACGTTAGATATTAATTGCTGTACACGAAGACCTTGGTGTACAGTAACCTGTTGAAAAATTGGTCGCTGTATTCACCGAGAATTGAGCCCGGATCTCCCAGCTGATGGTCCAGTGCTCTACCATTACCACAACAAACTTCTGTACATATTGAGTATTCCTCGCGCCTCAGCTTAGCCAACTGTCTGCTGATGTCGAAGGTTAAGACACTCTACCATCTGCGGGGAATTTAATTGAGGAATTGTTTTGCACATTGAAAAGTGCGTTAAATTCTTTACGGTATTAAAATCTCAGCAAGTATTAGAGTGTCTTACTAGAAATTAGGTGATTCAGTCGATGTGCAAGGAATACGTAATACGCACAAAGGTTGGTGCTCGTAATGCTAGCTCAATTAGTAGAGGACACAGTCGGCAACTGAGAGATCTGAGTTCGATTTCCGATCACTATAGCGACCAACTTTCCTGTGTAATTTCAACAGGTTACTTACTTATGTCAGTTCAATATTTTGTTCCATTAACGGACAACATGGAAGAAACAATTATGTGCAATTAGTTACTTTGATAAAAAGTTTGTAGTAAACAAATGAAGAGTAGTCTACACATACAGGCAAAATTAAATTAAGAAAAAACAAAACAAAGAAAAACTAAGTTTTGCACGTGCTGTAATACATATTAATTGTAAATACCGACTTCGGAACGTGAAGCAAGAAGATATTTATGCAAAGCATCTAAAGTTTTCTCTAGCAAATTGTTTTCTAAGATGTTTCCATTACAAATATTTACCAGGCTTAAGTTTTAAGTTACAGAGGAGCCTTCTCCACAGAGAGTAGATGTCCAAGCGTAAAAATTGTCACCTTTTCCCCTCCACATGACAATGTATTAGCAGAATAAAATCTACATTTTAAAATTGCATTTTAAGTTTTACCTTTTCGGTTTCTAGCAAGTAAACTGTTATACTTGCATGTCCCTTAAATTAATCATTACACAATTTTATATCATATCGCCCTGCGGATTAATTATAAAAAGTACTGTAGATATATTTTAGCAAAGTATTTCAATTAAGCTCTATTTAAAGTAGTACAGAAAATCACTGAATATTTTTCTTTAAAATATAGCATTTTGTACGCGAAAGCCTTGTTTTAAAATATACTTCACTTCGTAGGTAGTTCAGTTTTTACTGTCTACAAGACATTTTTAGATTATTCCTGTGTTCCGGTTATTGCTGCACTAAATCGATCGCTAATTTGCATGAATAATCGAACGAGAATTTATTGCATTAAAAAAAAAGTTAGCCAGTATTTATCTAGATCCATTTTCTAATCGACACGTTATATTCAAAACAACAATTCTATTAAAACTCAAAGTTTGATATAAACATTAACACTCAGACACAACCCAAATAACGCCTATGACTGATGGAATTAAGAAAATAAAATTCTTACAATCGGCCTAAGCCAAAGTTGCCTGAAGTCCTTAAATAAAAATTTTAAAAATCTTACAATATTATACACAACTTTGAAACATCGGTCTATTATCTTCCCATAAACTATGCCGATTGAACAGAAACATGAGAATTTTCTAAGCATGACAAAGAAAAGGAAGCAAGAAACTTACGTAAACAATTTTTCTTCGCTGTGGAAGTGTTCTTTATCTTCCAATGAATGAGTCAAAAGTTCATGGTACTGTGTCAACAAATGGGAGACATGTTCCATCAATGATCGTCTATCATCTTCTAGTGTTGCATTCATCTGAATCAACATCTGACAATGAAGAAATACACACAATGAGAAGTAAGTCTTTTTAAATAAATGACGAAAATAAAACGAGAAGGAAAATATTTTTAGGTAACTTTCTACCAAAACCAGAAAAATATAGTTCAATCTGCCTCTTTGTACCATTTTCTCTTTATGTACCGTAACTTTTGAGATCGTGGATCCTGACTTCGATTGAATTTATGAATGTGACAGAACCCAATACATGATACATTGTTATCTTCTAGCTTTATTTCTTTTAGAACTGTTGAAGTGAAAGAAACACATTCACATAATTCCAATATGAAAAGAGAACGAAGCAAAACTTCTAGAATTCATAGAGGGACAATAAAATTATCACAAACAGTGGCATTTTTGAAACAGAAGATATATTGGCTAAAATATCTGCGAATTAAAACACTTAATTGCCTACTTCATTTGCAGAAGAAACAAATTTCAATAATAATAATAATAAAAAAATCTAGTGCGGTGCACGGAAATTCTTTCTGTCTCGAAAAATACAATTGCAGTAAAACTTACAGAATTAAACAGTAATACAACTACTAGAAAAAACTAAATGTCACCTTGGTTTGAAATAACGGGCCAAACTTTCCAAATTTTCATTTCATAATATTTTATTGAAATTTAATTCAGGGAGACACGCAATACAAAAAAAATTACCTTATTAAACTCAATATAGCGTCGAAATTTCACAGAAAGGACGCTCCCATCGATCTAAATACACAACGTCTTGTTTGCTTTATAATTTCAAGATTACAACACCTATAAATTAACTTAAGCTGTGGCGCTTACTGTCGATTTACATTTTAGGTGTTCAACTGCTACTAGTGCTTTAAGTTTTACGAAATATAAGAAAGAGGATAAGTTTTTATGTTTCACCGAATCTTCTAAACTATAAAATGTAAGTAAGTTTCTACAACCATTTTCATATGGAAAATGATTTCAAAATGTACAGATTTTTTGTTTGTTTTAAAGTTAAGTTAACAAAATATGAACATCATGTATTACACTTACTTCACATTTATTCGATAGCTTCGACAACTCTACTTCCAGAAGCGTACTATGATCACCACGGTTTGCTAGTTCCCCTTGCATTTCAGTCTGCTTCAATTTTAAATTGCTATTTTCTGTTCTTAGAGTTTTATAGTCTTCTTGGAGATTTCGGTATTCCAATTTCAACTTTTCACTTGCAGCAAAAAGATTGCGGAAATCATCCTGGAATAGAAATGTAAACTGCCTTTTCTACCTTTGTCACTACTTATTACAATATTGATACATACCAAGTTTTGAAAAATTTGTCTAGTAAATTCTTTGAGGTACCAAAAAACCTGAGAATGTGAGGAATAACGAAGGTTAGTCTATAACACATTCCGTGTAATTATCTACCTTTTGGCTTTTTTAACGTCAAACAAATATCACCTCAATACATTTTCTTTTGTACAAAACATATAACATACGACAATTAACGGCCTGTGCCTCAGATGCCTAAAGGCTATAATAAAATTAAAATTCAAATAAGCTAATTTTCGAGAAGCTGTATTGGCAAAATTCTCTCCCAAGTACGACTATAAACTTGTATTCTAACAGAATATACACATATCTTTGGGACAAGATGATGTACGGGGACAATGATACTCATTTACGCATATGATTAATTTTAGAACTAATTTATATAATACTAAATTAAGTTTATAAAATAATTTAGGAGTCAATGATTTGTGTATTTATTAGAATTCAATACTTCAATTGCCACATCAGATAGACAAATGTCCACATTTCCAGAAATGAATCTAAAAGATCCCTAAAGTTTCTAGTCACGTCAACAACAATTGAGAGGCAATAACCTTTCCAAGGAATTGCTGGCACAACGTTGGGAAGCTTTAATTTAGATCAACTTAGGGTATATAACTGTTTCGTAAATGGAAGAAGCAGAAGAGAGGTCACCATGGACTGGTAGCAACTCGACGTTCACCTCAAGCGACCGAGGAAACTTGGGAATTGGCGGTATGAACAAGGCTTGAATTCGTGCCGCCTTTCTAGTGTCAATCCCTAGGCAGCGAGCTTTGCCAGTAGACAATTTATATATTATGTACCTTAATATAGACGTCTAACACAATCTTGATTAATATATGGTGTAGTAAAAAGTAATCCATTATTTTTGCATGACATTGAAGGCTTTGACTTACCATAGTTAGAATGATCCGATTTAGGTCACATATGCGCCGTTTTGTTCGATAACGTGTTGCCATTTGGAAGGTAATATCATGATGCCTCTCTCATAGAAGCCCTTGTCCCTATTGGCAAAAAATTGAGACAGTCGATTTTCACAAGCCTCTCTTGAAGCGAATTTTTCACCAGCAAACGTGTTCGCCATGGACAGGAACAGATGGTAATCACTCGGTGCCAGGTCCGGACTATAAGGTGGATGCATAAGAAACTCCCAACCAAGCTCCCGGAGCTTCTGGCGAGTCACTATCGACCTGGCGTTGTCCTGGTGGAACACAATGTCTCTCCTATTGGCCAAAGCTGACCGCTTCTGGGCGATTGCTGCCTTCAGACGGTCCAATTGTTGACAGTATAGTTCCGAGTTAAGGGTTTGGCCGTAGGGGAGCAGCTCATAGTAGATAATTCCCTGCCAATCCCACCAAACACACAGCAAAACCTTCCTGGCCGTCAATCCTGGCTTGGGCACCGTTTGCGCCGGCGCACCGCGCTTCGACCACGACCGTTTTCGGGTGACGTTGTCGTAAGTGATCCACTTTTCATCACCAGTCACCAACCGCTTCAGAAATGGGTCGCTTTTGTTGCGATTCAGCAGCGATTCGCAGATGGAAATTCGGTCCATGAGGTTTTTTTGCGTTAACTCGTGTGGCACCCATACATCAAGCTTCTTTTTGTATCCAGCCTTATGCAAATGGTTCCACACGGTTTTTTGTGCAATGTTTAGCTCTTGGGCAATCGAAACAGTGCTTACATGACGGTCGGACGCGACAATGTCCATGATTTTATCGACATTTTCGACACTTGGCCTTCCAGTGCGTGGTACATCTTTGACGTCAAAATTACCGGAACGGAATCGACGAAACCAAAATTGCGCGTGATTGGCTGTTACAGTATCAGGACCATAAACACTATTCACATTTGCAGCCGCCTGGCTTGCGTTTTCGCCTTTATCGAAGAAAAACTGTAAAATATAGCGTATTTTCTCTTTGCTAGTGTCCATTTTGACGCGCGCTCACACAACACTGAGTCAACTCATCACAACTATCTGAACAGTGTTTGTAGTACGCAATCTCATCGTTTGAACGCCATCTCGTTAAACCCGATCGGACTTATACAACGCGAGATACAGATCACTGAAGCCATCTATTGGCAAAATAATGGATTACTTTTTACTACACCAGATATAATAATAATAATATATTCTTCAAGAGTCTTTAAAAGGATCACAAAGTGCATCATTCATTACATTGAATTATTGCACGAAACTAAAGCAGAGCTTATGCATGTTTCCTACTTACAGTTTGATCGCTTTATTTTCGTTTGTAAACACAACTTTTCTACTCACTTACCTTAAGCTTTGAATGTTCTGCTCTCAAGTTGCCCAGTGATCGCGATTCTACTCGTAGACTTTCTCTTTCCTTCTCTAATGTCATTTGTAACTTATTTACTTCTTCCTTGTTGGCGGCTAAGTGTTCACACTTTTCCTGTATAAATAACACGAGAAACGTTTCCATAAAATCGGCACTTCACTAATAATGCACTTGTTTTTGTCTACTCATAATACTGTACAGAGTAAAGCACTATACACAAGAAGAATACAGTGAACTATCCAGTAAATAGAATTTGATATTAAGAGTTAAACAACAACTTAATACATGGGTTGAGTCATGAATAAGTTCCGTTTCTAAAATAAAATTCAGATATTATAATACGAATTTTGTGTATATGTATGTAATGTTTGTTCACTATATAAATCCACACCGTTGGACCAATCTGCACCAAATTTGGTAAGGGGATTTCACTTGACAAGGGAAAGTCTATGTCTCCTCTCAATATACACACGAATGGGCCAAAATTGTTGCATAAAGTAACAAATACATCTGACTAATTTCTACCAAATTTGGTATGGTCTTGGTAACGAAAAGACCGTATGCTATGTCTCCTCCCAATATATATAAGGGAGGGCCAATTCTTGCAACAAATAACCAATACATTGTAGGTCTTGAATTTCACACTATTTGCTAATATGCTTTAAATTTGTAATTCCTTCACTTGACCATCAAATATTGTAGATTGTCTGACCCCCGAATACACAGTGACGGGCCAGATTTATTGTGGTAACTAGCAAATACATTGTTGATACTCAAATACAAACTGTTTGACCAATCTGTACCAAACTTTCTGTGGTTTCTTCATTTGACCATACGAAGATCATAGACTGTATGCGGACCCAAAATTTAAACTTAGCACCATATTTCATAGAATACCTAACAACTATTTCTGAATTCGTGCCAACGGCCACACACACCATGCAGTTTGCCTATAAAATGTACTACAATGACATTTAAGTTATGTACTGTACTACAATGACATTTAAGTTATTTAAGATATGCAATGTACTGTATATTTGCTATCGCTGTCAATAATTTTGCCGTTCTTCAAGCAAGTTGTCAATTCGCCTTACGAGTTTCCTGGATCTGAGTATTATTTTAAACATTGCTACGTCGAGGATTCTCCAACATCCAGAGAAGATAGATAATATGTTGGTGCTTGCTCCGGAAAATTTCGTGGATCTGGCAAAAAGATTCGGCCACTCTATATACCTTATTTCCAGGATAACGTTTGTAATGTGTGGCCTTGCACTGAAATGGGACAGACTGAACATTTTTTGTGACAAGTACTTGATGTTTTAAGTTTTATGTGAAGTTACTCTAATTGTTGAACGTATATATTTGCAGCAACAGTTTCTTTACGTGGTTACAATACGCAAATGATCATTCCTTGACGGGCATTCATACATAACAACATTTTTCTTTAAAATGGTCTTACTTTCATTTCTAACACGAGAGCTATCAATGGGCTCACGTAAAACTTGTTCTGAAATTTCGCCAGCTTGTAAAAATGCCATACACCAAAAAGTACTTGCTCTTTTGAACTACTAGGTCCCAAGATTGAGGTTGCAATATTGTATGGCGAAGTAGGTATCCAACGGCACTTGGACATCTCTTCAGTATAGCGTAGAGGTGAAGTGCTGAAGTGTGGCGGGAGACGCTACAACTCTGGAATGAACAACGGACTGTTTGTGCTGTCTTTTACTGCACCGTCATAAATCTCTCTGAAGGTATTTTCAACTCCTGTCGGATGCTTGCTTCGTTATGCAATATTGCAACCTCGATATAGCTAACTTTTGGAACATGGCATTCTTACAAGATGTAAAAGAGAGTATTCACAGATACAATTGGAGTCATAAATAAATTTTGAACATTTCAACACTTTCAAACATCTTTTCAAAGTGTTGTTTACTCTACTTTCATGAAGCTACATTACTTTGGTCAACTGATCAAACTACAAGAAAGTGGAAAGTTAGTATGAGTTGTGTGTCTTTTGTCGGTTCATCAAGAAGTCACACTAACGCGCGTATATTTACAAATCTCACTAATATCTCGTTTCGATGACTATCCGCTTTCGATGATGAAATATATGACTTAAACCATTACAGGCCGAACACAAGGAATGCGAATGTGTACAGTGAAAGGTTTCAACGGTCCCCCAAGTCAGCTGAGTTTCAGATGAATCAACCATGCTGCGACAAAGAAGAACGACAAAAACACCTGTCTATTTTACAAGAAAAAAAATTCACGATTTTCTCTTTCATTTGAATCGACTATTTGTTTTCATTTGTAAGGGCATTTAATGCAACTGACTTGGGAAAACATTAAAGTATGTATAAATACTTATGCTTCCAAAACAGAGATGAATGATATACAAACATCTTTCAAATCAATATACTATACCTTAAAAGCTTTCAATTCAGATCGTATATCCCGTTGAACTGTTTTTAAGCTGTCTCTCTCCTTCAGTAGACCTTCATACTCTGTTGAGAGTTGCTCATGCAAAGACTGTAATGTGATCTGGTCTTCTAGCAATTGTTGATGAGCAGTCTGAAGCAAATTTTTGTCTTTCACTAACTGTAAATAGAATACAAACATTATTTTTACAACAAATGCTATTAAGATGTTTACAATAAATAATAAGTAATGTCATAACTCTTACACTACTGATAATACTGACTGGATCACTGGAAATTTTATACAATACTATACAACTTTCGACACTCCAGTACTTTGGGTCATTCCGTGTTAAATCGACACAATACATCATGTATGTAGTAAAGTTTACTAGTTCAACATAGATATAAGGGCGACCTCAGTGGTAAACGCTTTGGTAAATTTTATTTTGTATGGGCCATTCTAGTAACTTTTGACTTCAGCCCGTCACGATTATCCGTCACGTTCTAGTAAAAATCCGCAATCACAAATATCCATGTTCCAGGCGGGATTCGAACCCGGGACCTTCGGGTCGCTGGCTTAAGAGCTCTAACCCACACGGCTACCAGGTCGGCCGCGACCTCAGCGGTGTCGTGACTAACATGAAGCATCTCGAAAACTCGTCTTTTACTGGGTAAAAGTTCTCTTCTACTGGGTGATGGTGGAACTATTTTGCGTACTACTGAAAAGTATCTAAAAAGTTTAGGCGTCAAAAACGATGCTTCATTGTACAGAAGATAATGATTAAGAAATCCCCAGATACGAAATTTCAGAAAATCGGATATTTTCCGACTCCCACTTTTTTTGATCGACTCGGCAACCTACTCCCTTTCCACTACGTTTCCTGTACTATATCCCACTTTTTCTGACTAACTTTTCTACACTAATACCACTTTTTTTGGTGCGTTTAACGGTTTTCTACACTGGATACAGCTTCTTCCGACTGCGGTTTATATACTGAATTCCGCTTTCCTGACTGAGTTTCCTTTACAGAGTCCGTTTTATTATTATATCCAGCTCAATTTTCAACACAAAAACATTTCCAAAAACCGTTTCCCATCAGTACTTGCGCAAGCGCAGAACGTCAATTGTTTTTGATGTGAACGTCCGCCGTCTTCGTTTTCTATCCCTGCAAATTGTGTTCAGTGGACTTCTTTCTTGTCTACAACTGAAGACGGCTGAAACCGAAAATTTTGTGTGTTGTGTGTGTGTGTGTGTAATTGTGGACGTGATTTTCGTCAAGATAGTAAGTACAATTACATCCCTTTCTATTAAAATTTCACCTATTATACTGTCTATCCGGCCTTCTTTTATATGTACTTTATATATATACATATAACGACTCTAGTAACTTTTTTTTTAGAACTGTGTTCGAATGATAATTGATGTTTCTTTCGTTAATCTATTAAAAATTTCTCAATGCTATATTTCAATACAAGTCTTTATGTGCATTAGTTTAAAAATTACGCATTATGAAAGAATGGGTTGCGTAACTTTTGAGATACTCGGTGTATATTACTTTACGCTAAGTAGAAGCAAAGAAAAGGTTATTATCTCAAATTGGCCATTTGGACTAAAAACAGAAAAAAATGCATTCTATGTTTGGATGGATCTGTATGCCTATATAACAGGAGGCGGGAAAAACATGATGAATGATTATGAACCAGACATTCAATTTCTGAGCGAAAACGATCACGCACGTCACTGGAGATAAAAAGAGGGGCAAAATGGTTAGTATACTCGCCGCGCATCCTTACACATTCAACTCACTCAAACCTCCAACACCAATCCCAATTCACCGGCTCTAATCACCTAGTTCCATCCTAAACTAACCAAGGTCAAACAAATCCTACACTCTCATTTCCACATTCTCCAATCCGACCCAGACATAAGATCAGTATTCCCCACCAAATCTAGATTAGATTTTCAGCATCCCCACAATCTTAGCAACATTTTGGTCCGTACGAATCTCTCCTCGCCACCATCTCAAACCGGCGCCTGTATATGCAAGAGACCAAGATGTAGGACCTGCTCCATTTTCATCACTTCTCCCAGTCATTATCAATACTGCTAGTGGCCGGTACACTCTCAATCCCAAGGGTACATGCCACACCTCTAATGTAATATACATTCTAACCTGCAAGTTATGTGATGCCATTTATGTGGGGAAAACAGGTGGTGCTCCCAAAATTCGTATTAATAACCATCGCCATTTTTGTACTATCAACAAACCGGATGCCCCAGTCTCCTTACACAGTCTCACAACACCAATTTTGATCTATTTTTCCTGGTTGCCATAATACACGTTTTGACTCCTACCACCAGCACCTCAACACCCCGTCTGTGTTAGGGGGCTTTATTCAACCTTCAGTAACTCTAAACCTCCAGTTTGCTGAAAATTTTCACCGCATTTCCTTCCACAATCCCCTCCTGAGCTTACACGCTATTCAGTTGTCAATTGTTTCAGTCTGATGCGTCGTTCGCTGCGTGTCGCCCCTATCTCTGCAGCCTTGTGTTTATTCTGGACGAACACGTCGTTTCCTCCTCTATACATGACCAAGAGCCAACACGGCTTGAAATATAGAAGTAGTCTGTGTATATTATTGTGTGTGTTCTCATATGGAACAAATAAAGTGTAAATTCTTTCCTTTTTATCGTAAATTTATCTTAGATATATATTTTCAGCGACTGTCTAGCGGTTACCGTCGCTGAATGCTGATCATGGGGTCCCGTGTTCGATTCTCGGATCTGACATTTTTTTTTTCCCAAAGGGAGAGGATCTGGAACGGTACCCACTCAGCATCGTGATGCAATTGGGTAGCTGCTGTGAATAAAAGACAGTGACAATCACAGTTGACAGCTTCGACTCTTCTCTTGCAACACGTCTGGTCAGCGTGGGAGCAGAAGACCAACTTCGGGAGAGGCCTCGTCCAGTAGTGGATTGAATATGGCTGTGAATTATTATTATGAAAAAAAAAATGAGAACTTTTTTCTATGAAGAAAGGTCCCGGTACTCACTACAAATTTATATTGCAATTTATATAATCTTTATAATTAATTTAGGTGACTGAATGAAAAGGTGTCGGTACGACGTACCGCCAGAAAAAGCACTACAAATATGTATACAAAAAAGACTGCAATATTGGTTAGTGATAATCGACAGTACATGGATTACTAATCTATGAAAAAATGGATAATTTCCTTTGTCACACACACAAACCATAGCTTTGACGCACGAAAGAAATAAAAACATTAGTGAAATTTGAATGATAAAGAAACATCACACTTAGAACTTAGATATACTAATCCGTATTTCATGTCCGTGGGTTCGAAACCACAAACAGCCAGCGTTCATATCTTTAATGACAGTTAAAGTAATAAACTTCCAAATGGTATTCAATGATGTACCAGGTGGATGCAATTAAAATGACCCTACTCACAGTGACCAATTGCGGGCGGTAATGAATGTAGAACATAGAAATTTTATATATATGCTTAATGAGACAATGCGGAAGACACAAGACAAACTGAACAAATTATTAGGAATAATTTTCAATTATCCATTCCGAAAACACTAAAAAATTAATAAAGTATCACATGGCGTCGCAACTTTACTAGACATAAACGAATATACACCATTTTGTATTTACTACTATCTTATTACTAACCTCATCCTTCTCTGCAACAAGCTGAGAATTGGCCAACTGCAAAGCAGTATGTTGCGAAGAAATGGATGCTATTTGTGACTGTAAAGTGGCAACATCTACTTGCAATTTTGCATTGCTTGATTGTAGAGTTTCATTTTGTTGTCTTTTGAATGTAGATTCGCTATGCAAGGATTTGACTGTGCTCAGCGAAGACTCAAGCTCTTGATTCAGTTTATCACATAATTGACGTAATTCTTCATTACTTTGCTGAAGTACTGCATTCTAAAAGAGAAAGAATCAATATAACAATTGTATTATTAATATTAGAACTATTTTCATAAGCCTTGACTAGACATTTCTTCTTTAAACAAAAATTTTAGCTTTTGCGCTCTTATAAAATTACACGCTACAGGACTCAGTCTCAGTAGATATGAAAAAGAAACTTAAATTTTGGGGAGTGAGTCTAATAATTTGAACACACCTGTAATTCGCCTTTATTTAATTAATGTCTGCGATTACATGACGCAACAATGTGTGTATTTGTGTGTGTTACCATTAAGGTTATGGGCGCATCGAAGGATAATCAGCTATGTTTATGATACTACTTGAGATGTTAGTTGCTTTTCTTTTGGAATTAACAATATATAAGAATAATTTTCGAAACCAATGCTCGTGAATAGTCTGCAATCGTTACGTTTCCTTTAGCCGCGTACATAAATATTCATCTACAATTGCTGATAACATAATTGTTTTGAGTGCATGAACAGGAAAGCAGCTAATTTGACTGAGGCAATACAAAGAAAGAAGTCGATTTTTGTTGTAGCTAACACAAAGATATTTTGTTCGCAACAAAAACTGAAAATGTTAAACACAATATGGTTAAAGAACACAGAAAACGTCAAAGAACGAAAACGTACACGCAGAAACGATGTATTTTGACTAACCTCGTTCTTCAGAAAGAAGTATACAATCGATAACATTACCATGAACGACATTCAGGACGAAAAAAAAGTAATAAATTCGACATGTAAGATAAATTGCACTATCTATTGCTCTGCATGATTTCTATTCAACTCTCCCGAGCCTAATATAATATACATTTTCTTGTATTCTCAAAACGTAAGGAATCAATAAAATAGAAGAATGAATATTCTGGAGCGTGGAAGATAATTTGCATGCAGAAAACTGTTGTATATAAAAAAAACCACATAACCGCACATGTATATGGCAGCGAATCTACATGGAACATTTACATGATTCGCTACCTTGTAAATATTTCAAATTTCAGCTTCACACAAGTTTAACAGCACATTCTTTTTCCTTTACTCATACTTTGTGCATTTATTTATTTAAGTGTGAACGCTGGTGTCTACCCTTGTCGACGAACAAGAGGTTATGTTCGAAAACTACTTTTCATTTAGAAGTACGGTGTTCTGTGAGCTTCGATGAAATTATTTAAACAGTGACGTCTTTAAACTGTACAGATTTGTAGTGTATTGACATACTTAGGAGTTGGTGCTCACGTAAACAAGTAACTACGTTTTTTAATAAACAGGTGTCATAAATTATATTGATCACTCAAGTGAAACTACTTCAGAAAACAATATAGGTCTCACTCAGTCAGAATGATATCCTTATACTACTTCTTATGACGATAAAACTCACAGCTATAAAGTGGTCTTCTGAAGGTCAAACAGGCTCTCCGATGAGAAATAAAAGCAGTAACGCACCTTTTTAATGGATTAAACGACCCACGAGCCCTATTGGATTAAAATCGAACAAACATGAGGGTTATTCCATGTTAATTACTTTCTCTTTCCAAAAAGTTTTCTGTAAGATGACTCCTATGTAACGTACATACCATGAAATATTGCTTCACATGAAGTCTTTAGCTTCACAAAGTGTTCAATCAACGAAACGGGATTTTGATCGCGATCTTTAGCCACCAAATTGTCTCTCTTTCGTTCACGTGTAGATCTGTTTAATGCAGTTACGAAAATAATTTAAATTCTTCTGTATTAAGCTTTCCGGCAAGTTGCAGTGATAACTGTGTTTCGTGCTCTCGACAGATTAGCATGGTACAACTCTGTGACACAATTACAAATGCAAATCATTGGACGTCATTCATAAAAGCAACTTACATGAGACTATTCAATATTTCATGGTGTCACGAAGTGCCGAAAGGAAATGTGCAGATAATCGATGACTGAGCTACTCGAGTAACATCAGATACCGGAGATGCCTATAGTCACATTGTACTTGTAGACTGACTGATTTATCGTGTGAAATTGGTCTTCACAGCATGAAATTTTCATTCACGAAACTTGCTGTTTGCTTTAAGAGTGCAGGGATTGCAGAATTTTAATTGAGCGTAACTACAATTTATTTGGTAAAAGCCTTCTTTCTAACACAGCCAACTTCCTGGTCGCACGATCAAAGTCTGTTGTTACATAACACGGAAGATACAGTATGGGTACACGCAACCAGCTTGAAGCATTAAACGCATTTCTGTTTTCACATATCCTCCACTTGCTGCTCCTATCTACCAGACGTCGTATCTCTGTTTTTGACAATAATCAATTTGACACATCTTGACACACAAACACCAACACCAACAATTACACAATTTATTTCACCAACAATTACACAAATTTTGTAAATAAACTTTTGCACTCCAGTGCAATTATAAATCAAGAAATAAATAAATTAATAAGTTAAAAAAAAAGAAGAAAAAACATAATGACTGAATACTAGCACATTAAAAGACAAAATTTCAAAAGGATCTCCTACCTTTTCTTCAGTGGCAGTGACCACCTCCTCTAAACTAGGATCACTCTGAGGAGCTGTTTGACACGCTGTTTCTTTTCTTGATTTATCCTCTGAGTCAGACCTTTTAATATATTTCGGGGCTATTTTCTGGAAAGCTTCTAACACCTCTGTATTCGACAACCACCTAAACAGAAAGAAATAGCATTTTCATAACTTAATTCAATATTTGCTATACCACAACTACATAATCAGCGCTTTCAGGCTCTAAGTTCTTTCAAAAGATATTTTAAAGAAAGACTAATACTCGGTAAACCTTTACAGCAAGAACAGAAACTTCTTATACCGAAAAACTAAACTGACGTTTGAAGGATTGCAAGGGCAGAATTTCGTTCCACACAAACACGAAATAGACGTCCAATTGGCAACATACACTCCTCTTTAGTGCGTATGTTAATTAAACGTACTGACATTGAGTCCTCATTATCAAAATTGAGGGTCCCACCTTGGAAGCACACAAGCTCGTTTAGGACGTTAATAAAAATTCACAGAAACTCTAGTCTCCCCCTTCCTTCCCTTATTACGTGGAAGAAAAGTTGCATTGTACTTAAAAGTACTTTCAAAATAACTAAACTGAGCAAATATTACGAAACCTTGACTCAATCATGAAATAAAAATTAGTTTTGTATGTACACACCATTCTCAAATATTTAAAAACTTTAAGGAACATAATTTATTGCAAATCATTCAACTATTATCTTCGTTAATGTAATAAATGACAATTTTTTTCCGCTCAATAATTACTTTTAAACTTCTTCCTACTTGACGTTCGTGGTGCAGTCTCTAATATCTTAATAAACAAACCCCTACGTTTCGTACTGGAGGAATGAGTTTAGGAAAACTTCAAGAAATACAGTACAACAGAAATTTAATAAAAGAAGAAATGAAGCTAAAACAAACCCACTCCACTACACTACAGTCTGTCTTCTCTCGGCCTGAACCAAAGATTCCTATAGACCGTAAAATGACTAAAAAAAACTGTTTTCTCAATGTTGACATAACCTAAAGAACGGATCTTGAGGAACCTTATATGAAAAATAACTATAAATAAATTTTCACGTTTAAATGTGCTAATTATCAGCGATGATATGTGAAATAAGTAAACCACTGTATGCAAAGTTAGCTGTGTACATATGATATAGATAAGGGGTTCTCGAACTTCTAGACTGGCGAAAGTACGAAGATCAGCGTATTACGGAATTTTCATTGCAAATATTTAAAACTGGAAGATTTTATTGGCCGCAATGATTATAATGACCAAGTAGAACATTCGGTAGCGTGCTTGCCTTGTAATCAAGAGGTCATGGGATAGATTCCCGTTGCCGGCTATCCTGACTGAGGGTTTTCCTGGTTCCCTTCGGTCACATCAAGCAAATTCTGGGATTGAACCTTGAATAATACAATGGAACAACATAAAAAAGTAAAAGTTTTGAAAACTATTAACAAAAGCAGTTAATTTATTTCGGTTAAATAGCTAAAATCTTCTCGCACATTTCTGCGTAATATTTTCAATAAGCGTAATTTAAAAGTCATTGGAGTAAAATTATTGAAAAAATGTAAGTACCACGAATTAGTACGGAAAAGTTTATTGGTACAGTTTCTTTTATTTTGCTTGCTGCTAACACAAGTTTAAAATTGCAGTTCTGTTTTATTCCTTGGCTACTGAAATCAAACTGTCTTTATATTGCATCTGTCAATTTTGAAGAATCTTCGGCCGGACTTCAGATACTGCCTCGTTCAATCTGTGACAATGTGTTAGGTCAGTTATATATTTACTGTTTATTTTTCCAGCAAGTCTGTGTCGGTATTTCAGCTCAGTTTTTTTTTTGTGTGGGGGTGGGGATATGATACAAGAAGCCTCTCGAACTATGAGATCTGTTACTATTTTCGACTTATGGAAAACATGCTTATTCTATCCTATGGTTTTATTTCGTAAATATTTGGATAGAACTGATAATGGGTTCTTAGAACATGCGCCTTTTATGTTTTTCAAATCTAACAATCAAATTGCGCTTAGTACTCCCAATATAGGATTTCTTAAAACTGCATGTAATTTCATATACACTAGATGATTACAATGGTCAGTGAGATAAGAGTTTTTACCTCTGAAGGACTTTTCTAAATTCTTAGGGGAACACAAAGCCGGATTAATCTTGATTTTTTACAAAGTTTTTCAATCTGTTGGGTAATATCCGGGAAAATACGAAGACGGACGAATTTTTTGGTTCTGAATTTTAACTTTAATATCATGAGACCTGTTGAAAGTGTTTTAAGTTGCCAACTGATTAATTGATTCATGTTGCGTGGCCAAAGAAAAAAATAATTTCAGCATCTAAATCGGAAGAGCTGAAAAAGAGCCTGTAAGCTTAAGAAAGGAGGAAGGGGCGGGATTAGATGCTAGATTTAGAGGTGGCGCATGACTTAATTGTTGGTGAATGTATAGGTACATAACCTGCTCAAGGTTTCCTAACTGTGGTTTGAAATCTGCTATTTCTTCGAGAAATTAATAAATCTAAGTAACTGATTTTACTAGAAGACTCTAATTCATGGATACATTTAAAGTTCGAATGAAAGGTAATATCCTGTTTACGAGAAAATCAAATTCAGCATCCGAAGAATAAAGTACGATAGAATTTTTACAAAACATAGGAATTTTACAAAGCTCAACTCTGGAAATCCCATTAAAGAAGTTTCAATATATTCCATTACTATGTTGGCCAAAATAGGGAACAAAGGACTACACACGGCAAGACCTTCTGAACGTTTAAGTGGGTATTACTTACGAAATGCTGGAGTTTTTAGTGTTTATTTATTAAAATATTGGAGACAACACAACGAACGTGAAGTAGGTAAGAGGTTTGAAATTCCAGTCTCTGTGTAATAATGCCATTTCTTGAATTACTTTTACTTAAAAAAGTTACATAACTGTGCGGAGGCTACTTTCAAGTGATAATATCACTTACTTGCTGTGGGAGATAATCTTCGCTTATAGCCAGAAACTTTTAATAATTAAAAACATCTACTTCCTCTACGTTTCTCCACAAACTCTTGTAGCTTCTTTTACAGGCGAATAGCACTATTTACACGAAAACGTTGAAGAGACAATTATTTTCTTTCTGTCTTTCTCCTTTTACTTAATTTTCTCTTTAACATTTTTATGTAAATATTGGTGCTTGTATCTAGCATAAGCCACAAGAATTTTTGCGGAGAAACATCGAGAAAATGAACGATTAATTATTAAAAGTTCCAGGTTATAAACGAAGTCTACCTGTAACACCAAGTAAGTAATATTATTATTACTTTTACTTTGTTTAAATGAAGTTTTAGGTCATGTACAGCTGAAAAAAAATACACACCAAACATTTGGTACTTATAAAGAGCAATCGTGATGTTATTAACGTACATCTATAAGAATATTGTACACATCATTAATTAATTTTTTTTATAACTGGTAGCTGAGGATTATTGTTGACTATAAAGATCCACAACAATCCACCTCTTGTACCATTAACGGTATTTGTAATCATTTTTATTCAGACCTTGTATCCATATTTAATTTAATTAAAACAAGCTGACAAGGCTATCACACTTAACTTTATTTTAAAAACACACAGCCAGCGTAACGGTTTCAATGTTCTAACATCTTCCTCGGATGACACATTAATACACATTAACAGTTCATAAAAAAGTACCAGAAGGACCAGAGATTCTTTCTACGTCATCCGCCAATCACGTCCCCGAATCGGTTCACTTTCCAAAACTAAACAAATTGCAACTAATCACAGTCTTTCTCTCACAGACCACAGTCCCTAGTCAACTAAACCGCTATCAGAACTTGTAACAGGAAACAACAAACAAGGAAAAATATATTAGATAAACAAATGCGTAATAAATAAATAAATAAAAAAAAATATAAAATAAATAAATAATCCAAAGGAAGCTTAAAAAATAAACTAAAAGAAATGAGTAAATAATAAAGAAGCAAAGGGGGTGGGCGCTATCGAACAGTCCCTATTTACTGGAAGACTTTCTCCGCTCTTCTCTTTCCTGTATGTCTTCCAATTCCTCATTTATGCTCAATCCACCATTCCAGTTCATTGCTTTATCTCTCGTTTCCCTAATTCTCCTCTCTTCTTTCCACTTCTAAACTAATGTCTTTTCCTCTTGTTCCAGTATCTCCGCCCCTTCCCAGTCTATATCATGCGCCTCTTCTTGTACATATTTGTAAATAGCATTTCTGTCTCTTTTTAATCTAACGTCATCCCTGTGTTGTTTAAGCCTTTCCTTTAATTTATTTTTAGTCTCTCCTATATACACTGCCTCACAGTTCATACAAGGAACACTATATACCATTCCTCTTTGTTCTTCTTCCTTTAGATCACCTTTCTTCTTGTTTCTCACTAAGTCCAAGACCCTGTTCCCTCCTTTACTATATGTTTTCACTCCTTTTCATTCTGCCAACCACCATGCGAGGGGTGTCACCCCCCAAAAGCTCGAATATATATATATATATATACTGTATATATACCCTATATGTATGCTTTGTACAGTTTCAATATATAAGACTAGCTAACCGTTTTCCTCACCTATCTTGTGCAATGCATAATTTCGTTAAATGTTCTGAGGAAATGGCGAATCCAGTGTAAACCCAATAGATACCGAAGAGAAGGTGGTAGTGAAACTGACAGTTATGAGCAGGGGGCAAAATCGAACTGTGGATTTGTAAATCTTTAGCAAATTAAATTATATATTTTGAGCCATTTTAGTAACTAATGATTTCGGCCCGTCTCGATTGCGTTAGCTGTTAGTTATCTAAAATCCACAAGCATCCATTTCACAGCTGACGTTCGATCCCAGAACTTTGGAGACAGTGGTCTGACGCCTCACACCAATTGGCTACTGCTGTCGACATTAATTCCACCAGGATTTTCAGTTTGGAGGGGTGTAAAGTCAAACTTGGAAGGGTGTTTAAGTGGAATATGGTGGAATATGTACTTGAGAATTTAGGAGGTGACACCCCCGCATAAGGGTTGACAGAATCACTGCACATAACTTACGCATATACACTCTCGGTAATGTTTGTATTGTCTCTGCACATAATGTATAAGGGCGTATAAGGGCGTGTACAAGTATATTTGCGTAAAGCACTAACAGATGAACAAAATCGCTAATGGGTCTTTAAGTTACGCGGAGAAAATTATCTATAAGTTTGTAATATAAAAATGGACTCGTACGTAAAATTCCTCATTTTATAGTGTTTTATAATGTAGCGTTTATAATATAAACTTGTGTACAACACAAGGGGTGAACAAGGGGATATAAGTACATCAAAACTGAAACTCAGTACATCAAAAAGGAGGGTGTCACCCCCAAAATCTCGAGCACACCTCCCAATTAAAAAACGTTTAAAGTTTAAAACTGATAGAAATTTTTCCAACTCTACTTGCATCCCCTAAATAAAATCCTGGGAGATAACCGGTTCGCTATTGCCCCTGCTCATATAAAGGTGTTAAAATTCATATATAAATTACCGGATAATATCGCATTATCATAGCCCGTACTGCTAGAGTGTAACCATTAAGTGCATGTCGCTGTGTATAACCCTTTTTCTATATATTAAAAAGGAGGAATAGAGAACAGGACCAGTAATACAAAATTTGTGTACGTAGAAAAAACGAGCTTTCGTAATCATAATTAATGTTGTTTCTGGGTGACCACCATAGCCCTCGTAATCTCGACTCAACATTTCATCATTTCATCAATGATGCATTACAACCAGAGCACGTCGTCTTCTCAATTCTCCTTTAAGAGATTTTAGAGTCCAAGTTGAGTATTCAGAAGCCATTGCTGGAAAGGGTTCTTTAATTTATTTTTCTTTTTTAACCATTCGAACGTTATAATTAAACGTCAAAACAATAAAATAATATTTAAAGGAAAATTGTAAATAAACCTTCGTTCCTGCAATACTATGCTTATGGAAGAACAAACGAGAAGTGGAAAGCGAAGGGTGGGAATGCTGGTGCCGTCACCAACAGAAAAGGTTGGCAGTGAGCAACCCCATTGAGATCAAATTACGAGGCGTTACAATCCTTATTCTATACATTTTTAGGTATTTCAAGTATATAGAGTATTTTTATAACGACAAAATAATAATAGGCAGAAGAACGGGAACAGGGAAGAAAATAAATCTATATAGTAACACTAATAGAAAAGCGTGTAATGATTTTTAAAGGTAGCTTATATTGATGAATGGAATAAAAGGTGCGGTAAAAAGAGAAATTGGCGAAGAACAGCATGGATTTCGACAAGGAAGGTCAACGATATACTTCATATTCGCAGCTAGAGACCTTATCAAGAAACACTGGTAATATAGACAGGAGCTGATAATAATATTTATTCATATGAAAAAAAAAAAAAAAAAAAACTTATGACACAATACAGAGAGATAAGTTGTGGAAAGAACTATATTCAGAATGAGATCAAGAGTAGAAATGACATAAGTGTTCGAAATAAGAAGAGGACTGAAGCAAAGAAGTGTAAGTACTAGGGTGTCTACAAATTTCTGCAGACAAATTTCCCTGACTTTTCTAGGTTTTCCAGTAGCATTTTCAGAAATTTCCAGTACCCATACGAAAAAAGTAAAAAGCACCATTTAAGACTAAATTTTCTGTAGTTTGTTAACTGAATAGTAGAGTGATAGACTGCTGTTAGCACTTGGTAGAGCAGTTCATATTATAACTGTCGGATAACTATTGTATGTAATTATCGCAGCTTTTAGATATTCAGTTACATATTCTGTTCGCGAAGAAGTAGTACAAATATGATTAAATGTTAGTCTACGCAATGGGTTTCCACAACAGATTTTCTACCATCAAACTTACTGTTTGTTTAGACTTGAACTCCGCCGTTGCAAGTAGTACAAATTTTATATTTCATTCAACACTAATGTAATTCTTCTGAAGATCTAGTTTTCTGTTAATGTCTTGTACATCTTTTGTAGACTCTTCTATAAGCTTGGCCTTTTTCTGCTGAAGATTCTTTGTGTCAGTAACCACACGCTTTCGCTCGGTTTCTTTTCGTTCCGTTTCCTTTAGCTCTTCTTTCTTCTTGGATGGAGCTGTTCCCCACACTAATCATGCATTTCTGGCTGTATGAATCATACTTTTTGTAACAACAACTTTTTCCACCCCTCCAGTATACACAACACTGTCATACACTAGCCTCTGTGCCACAAGAGACTGTTCACGGAGATACTCTATTAAGCATTCTTTGTTCACGGAGAAACCACGCTCCACAGCTTCATTTCCGTGAGATAGCATTAATAGTTTCTTCAGAAATGCCACAAACGTATCCTCAACATCCCCTTGCACCAAAGGTAACACACGGAAGAACCAGAAATGATCACGTCTGTCCCTGTGAGCATCCAAAGAATCTGCTGTTGTTCTCACTGCATTCTTTGAACACATAGTTATGTACTGTCTTTTTATGGCATCACATGCTGGACCACTGATATGATTAGCTTAACGTTCAGCTGTTCTTTGCCAGTGACATCACTGTTAAGTACCCGATTCTGGAGAAATGCAAGCCGAACCAAAAGTTACGTCGTACTTCAAGGGACATTTACTGAGCACTTTCTGGATGAAAGAAATAAGAATCTTTCTACGATCAGTTCGGAATTGAAGCATTTGACGGTCACTTATTTGCTTTGTTCTTCTCAAAGCAGCTTGTGTACTGAATCCTAAATCAATGTTCTCTGCACTTAAAGAGTACATCACCATCTTTAGATATCTTGCACAGATCTTTTGACGAGCTACACTTTTCAAGGACAGAGTTCTTCACATGATGGATGACTAAGGTAGATAATGCCTTGTACAAATATGGCACCAATGGTTCATTGGACTGGAATCTTGTCAAAAATGGTTCACAGTCTGCAGCTACAGTTTGAAAGAAAGCTAATCTTTGCCTCTAACAGAGGATCTTAAAGCCCCTGGGAAATGTTTTTGAAGCTCTTGCAGTTTACTGGAAGCTTCTTCTCCTGTACCACCTTCACATATACTTTCTCAAATAAGATAGTAACACAATAGCACGCTGAGCCACATCAACATTACACAACCATCTCACAGGGCAGTACTTTTTGGGGAACAGTACATCCAATATATTTTGTAGTCAGCTCTTCTTGCAGGTACATTTTTGAATAAGTTATATAAATCACGAAGAAATGTTACATCAAAAGATGTCTCTCGTCACTCTTCTGAAAAGATGTCTTGAAGGCCCCATGTAACACATGCAAACCACAACTTCCCAGTTCCAGGATTTTCTTACTATCAGGGCTGTCACTTTCTAGATCTTTCTTCAGGTCTGCTAACAGCTTATAATTTACTGTCAGTCCATCTATTGAAACTTGTATAATTTTTCTTAAATTCAAGGTGCATGTGTAGATGAAGAATTATTTGTTGCAGTCAATAAATCGGATGCTGTGGTATGGCCTAGAAAAGCTGAATTCAAGTACCTTGTAGTTACTTCATTTTGTTCTTCATTCCAGAAACGTACAAGAATATCTAACTGTTCCTTCTGTGAAATTTAGCGCAGAAGAATGAATTAACGTCATTTTCCACTGGTTTTAGCCATTCAGGACACATGAATTACTGAAGACTGTCTGGTTTGCCATATTGGAATGCCTTTGAATCACAATCCTTTCAATATATGAAAAGATAATTTTTGTACAATTAGGTGTAAAGGTTGTAACAAATTATTTCAAAAATTTCAGTTTGTATTAAAATAGTTGGTTTCACACAGACATTTAAATCTGCATTGGGCATTGCAGGTTAGATTTACTTAGGCAAGCAGAAGGAAAGTGTGAAGGTTGAAGTATAAACCGAATTTAAAATCGGTGCAATATATGCGAAATTTTTAAATGTACTCTTTCTAACTTTGTAATTTTCAACAAGACAAAAAAATTAAAATTGTTTATTATTCCAGGTTTTCCAGACTTGTAGCAACCATGAAGTACTTACGTACTATAACAGACATTATTTAAAGTAATAATGGAAAGAATAATAAAGAAAGTAAAATTAAAAACAGAAGGACACACAAATATCTATGCCAGATACAAAAAGACGCCTGATAAATCAAGGGCTAAAAATCAGTAATAGAAAGAATAAAGAGGTAACTATGCAATGTAGTAATACGAGAAAGCTTCTGCTTAGCCAAGTGGTTAACACTCTTGCTGTTGGTGTGAGCAGTCCTGGGGTTCGATGTTCAACCGGATTCGACGGGCACAGGATAGTTCGGTGTTGATCCTGAATCGGAAGGATAATTGGGAATAGAACTAGAAAAGGCAACGATGGGAATCGTTGCACTGACCAAGGAACACCTAAAGGCGAGCCGCCTGGTATGCCAAGGTCCAATTTGGGCTATAGGGCAGTAGAGTTTAGTTTTAGTAAGAAGAGGGATAGACAAATATAAATCCGGTAAAGAGTAACTGGTGAGGATAAATTGATACAAGTACCTTAGAACAGAGATGACGGAAGGATAGAACAGGAAATAACTCATAGATTAAAAGAAAGATGGAAACATATATCAAACAGTAAAACATCTACTATAGTTAACTAGAAAAACATATACACGCTATATTACCTTTCTAATGTAAAATCATTGTCGGAAACTTCTTCTGCATCCAATCCAAGCCTGCTAAGACCAGCTGACAATTTTTCCAAATTACTTTTCAGTTGTTGGGCAAGCAGTTTCTCATTTACTAAGTCCTGTTGCAAAGTTGTAAGGGTTTCTCTGTCAACAGCAGCTCGACTTGCTAGCTCTTGACTTTCACGTTCTACGTCATGTAGCCTGTTGATATGTGCAGTTGCTTCCTCCAAATCTTTCTTTAACTTAACTATTTCCTTTTCTTGTTTGGAAGTTTTTGTAGTAAAATCATCCAATTTCACATCTCGATCCTATCGAATGGTATTAAAAGAAAAGAATTAAAACATTAACAATACTAATCAATGTATCATTGAGCTTAACAACAAATGATTAGGAAGAAAAATCAATCAATCAGTTGTTAATATTAGTGGTAATGGCCATTGTCATTGATATTTCTTTTAAAAGAAAACTGTCGATGTGAGAAAATGGTATCTCTTGATACGTGGGATCACTTTACAAAAGCATGATACTTCACATCACTCGCTTGGATTACTCATAAAATTTGTTAATGATTTTTGACAAATAATCTTTATCGTTTCAGTACACCTGATAGGAAGAAAAAGATGTAGAAACTCAATAAAAATGATCAAGAAAGTACGATGAATATTCTCTACAACAACTCGA
The DNA here is from genome assembly GCA_022664845.1 of Lepisma saccharinum. Taxonomy (NCBI): domain Eukaryota; kingdom Metazoa; phylum Arthropoda; class Insecta; order Zygentoma; family Lepismatidae; genus Lepisma; species Lepisma saccharinum. Next base: position 16,393 of record JAGDQP010007472.1, on the reverse strand, counting down.
CCCTGGAAATTCCTTTCCACGTCATCTCGCCCTCATATCTTGCACCACCATAACTGAACAATGTTTCTTGTGTGGCTGTAAACATGATTTTTATACTTTTATTTATTTATTCTCTCTCTCTCCTTTATTTCTCTGTGTGTGTGTGGGTTTTTATCTACTTACATAATTTATTTAATGAACATTTCTAGGCTGGATTGTTTCTCACGTCCCATCAAATCTGAGGAATGTTGTTATCATTTGAATGTTATTTAAGACCTTTAGGCAACTTTGGGCCAGGCCGAGTGTATAATGGGGAATTGGTGGACTTAAGAAAGTTTGAGAAAACGGGGGAACACCGAGAAACCCACGCATACGGTGTTTGTCCACCACAAAATCCACATGGTACGTGTCGGGATCGAAGAACCCACGCGCCAAAGGTGATCACTCTACCGCTCAGCCATCGCAGCCCTGAGGGATGTTGACATTCAGCTATGGCTGGAAATGAAGAAGCTGGTACCATTAGGGATAAATTGAAGCCAACATTTCTCGATACTTATTTCTGACTTTCTATACTCGATATTTTCTTCAACGTTCTTCTACAACGTAAAACAAACACAGTAATTAAAATTAATATTTAAGTAAAATGTTTTTCAACAATATAACTTTCTACTTTATTATCGTCCTTTGTCAAGATTGTGCTCATTAACGTCAGTCCGTATGTTAGGGATCAATGAACTTATCGCCGCGAAGTTAAAGTCTGCAGGAAATTCTTTTACAGGAGCCTCTTAAAACAACTCAGAAAGAGGCATATCCACACAAAATTGTTCTATTGAGTGTGTGTATTTTTCTCTCTCTCACGAATGCGCACACATACAAATATTTTAACAAACCTTATGTCTTCAGAACTGTACGGTATTTGTTTGAAGTGCTGATGACAGGATAGCAGGCTCATTTGTTTTTAACCCCAGAGAACGGGAACTGTGGCTACAATAACTCGTTTTCTTTTCTGTCAGTCTTTGTTTATCTCACACATATTTGGCACACGATATAAATCTAACGAGCCGCTGCTGAGAACGGTCTCACTTCTTCGTTTTACATGGTTTCAATGGCACATTAGCTGAAAAAGAGCAATATTTTGCCACTGTTGTCACTTCTATTGTAAATCTTACGATTTACAGCTCACAGATAATCTCTTCAAGCTGAAGTAAGCATAAGAATATTGGGGTTCTATAAATAAAACTTATCAATCGGTTACCTACTACAATTGAACTTTCGTGTTCAACGGTGATCTTGCCAGCACTCCCCCTCTCCCGAATGTTTGAAATCTGAAAACATCCTACACGTCGAAATAATTTTCGTCTGAAATCAAAATATGATACGATTCTGAGATAATCCATCGCCGCGGGATTATTTTCAGAGAAAGACATCTGTGACCCACAGAAGATATAGAACTATCAAATAAAGTTCTTTATTTGAAGCATCGACAATATCGAGATCCTATTTCTTGGTATTATCCATATATATGTCCGGTAGGAGGGGAAAATGCCCCTGAGAAAGTTCTTGGTCTCATGGTATGTGCATGTAATGGCTGAACTTTCTTTTTATATTATTCAATAGAAATGTGTTTGTATACCTGCACAACAAAACTGTTAATCAACTTACAGAGCTCCCAGTTA